>KK122335.1:18843-45209 GCA_000611955.2 Stegodyphus mimosarum
CATCTGTGGGACCATCTCGATCGAGTTGTTCGCGCCATGGATCCTCAACCGCGTAATCTAGCGCAGCTGGCCACGGCATTAGAGTCGGCATGGCTCAACATCCCAGAGAACACCTTCAGGGACCTATGTGACTCTCTTCCTGCACGTCTCGCAGCAGTCCGCTCTGCGAAAGGTGGTTATTCTGGCTTTTGACAGATGGTCACATTAATGTGACTGGACTGTGTATATATATATATATATATGTTTACCTTGGGTTCTAAAATCCCCTCCCTACCTGAGATTCCCTCTAAGTGGTCCATTAAAGAGAAGAGGCCGTTTGCTACTACGAAAACAATTGCGAAAATTAAATAAATTTGATGAGTACGGTATGGTGTTGAACGAATGGCTGTCGGAAGATGTCATAGAAATTGTCCCAAAGTCAGTAAAGAGTGACGGATGCCATTATTTTACCACATCATCTAGTAATAAAATTAGATAGCCTCACTACAAAGATTAGGCCTATATTCGATGCAAAGAACAACGTCGTTGGTTCGCTTTCCCTAAATGATTGCGTGATAGAGGTTCAAATCTTGTAGAAGAAATCTTAGCCTTTATAATGCAATTTAGGGAAAAGGCAATCGATATAAAATTCGATATTAGGCGGGCTGAGATGGAGCGCGAGGATCAGAACTAAAAATTTTTGTGATGGGCAAATAATAGAATCGAAGTATTTTGTCACAAAAGGGTTGTTTGGGGACTAACTAGTAGCTCGTATTTATTGGCAGCTGTGATTTCATTTCATTTGTCACATGTTGCACCCTAATTCAAAGCTGTTGCGAAAAATCTTGCCAAATCATTTTATGTTGACAACTGTGTCACGTCAATCGATGATACCGAACAAATGAAAATTTTTATGAGCTAGCCGATTACTACGAGTATTATGGCAGAAGCCAAAATGGATCTTCGAATGTGGACTTCAGAGATGCTGTTTTACAGATTCTGTTTCGCGAGAAGTTTAAATTACAACAATATTCAAACTCAATTTAAAATTAGGTAGTATGTATAAACAGTAAAATATTATTAGTTTATTGACAGTACAGCAACTAAAATATTCAATTTATTTGAACTTTTCAGAAATAAAAGCGGCCACTAACTATGTAGAATTACAATTTACAGTTCTTCACACAAAGGTGGCTGTTCTCAATCAGTGCAACTTAAAACTATCTATATGACAATAATTCGGAATTCAAAGCATAGTCATTTATAGAACACCACTGACAGACTATACTGTAGAACACCAGTCAGCGATTTTCAGTACAGAAAAATCACACTGCAATAAACAGTAGTATTAAATCCTCATATGAGAACTTCTTAAGCTGATTTACATCTTTTAAAGAAGGAACTCTCTGAGGCATACAAGAAATTGAAAGCTGAACTAAATACTAGTTGCTAGGAAGAAATAATTTTTCAAATTTGAATAATATAAAAGTTAAATTGTAGATTGAACAAAATGTAGAAATTACATAAAAACTAGGCACCAGTTTTATGCCAATATCATTTCTTTCATATTTCCTTGAAACAGTCACATAATTTATTAAAAAATTTATTATTTTCAATATTTAAAGAGAAAAAAAGAGCCACACATTGTAATAAATTCCAAAACCTTATTATTTTAGCTTACGTAATGAGAAAATTCACTTAAAATTCTTTATTCAACCTCTAAATTTATTCAATATAAATTTTCAAATTATATAAATTAATTCAATCTTTGAGAATTTTGTAATATTGTTCAAATGGCTGTCGTCTGCATTTCTTAGCACTGAGATGTATTAGAGAAAACTTAGGAGTTAACATTTGACATATTCTAGAAAATTAGCACAACTTTTAAAACTTTAATGAATTTTATTTATTAATTTTTCTTTTAAAAATTATCTTTAAAAAATAATCAAATATATACAAAATGCAGGTATATCGTGTATCATTAAAATTGAATTCCCAAGATGTTTATGAAAGAGGAATGTGCAACTACATAGTTAATTTGATATGAAAATAATAATACTTAAAACGTATTATTAAAAAAATATTAATTGATTTCTATGAAAGAAAGAAATGATAAAAATTTACTTACGTTAAGAGAACTGCTTGAAGAACACGTGGACCGCTTAGCTAACCAAACCCACTGGAGAATATATGCACACTTCCAAAGTGAAAGGTTAACCAAACAGTCTTTTACACTCGAACCCTAAAAAAAGGAGGGACAGATTACTACATCAGCGGATTTTAAGCTATGTGTTTAAAAAGCAACATCAACATAAAGTCGGATATAAATAGTAATTTCGAATTCGTTTGAACTTGTGTTGAACCTTAAATCCATATATTTTTATTTTTAAAATTCTTTTCACCAATTTAATTTAGAAATATTGAGTGGAATTTTGTTATTTTGCTGCAAAAAGGTTTTGAATCATTTCGTGGCAGCGAACATTCAAAGAAAATATGCGATATGAGATTTTCAGAATAAAAGCACTTGTATTTACAGAGTAATTCAACCTATGATAAGTTACTTTAGATGAACAGCATAATGAATTAAAAGTGTTTAATTTATTTAATTAACGAATAGGTTGCTTTTAAGCTCTTATCTCTAGGTTAGTTTTGAACACGGAATGGCATGTAATTTGTTTCTTTCGTAGGATAAAAATGCACAATACGCAAACAAAATATTATATTCAAGAGACCGAAAAGAAAGTGGTTAATTCTTTATACGATAAATACAGCAGTGGACTCTTATGCAATCACGCAATAAAAAGGTTTTAGTGAACTTAACTTGTAGCCTTGTTAATTCTAATTAAAATTAAAAAGAACCAGACTATTCGAACTGTACAATATGCAGGATCCTGTGATTTTTAGAAGTAACAAAACTGTTGTTATAAACATTTCTTATTTCGATGCATGACCTATAACTCTTCTATACAATGAACTGACGCTGTGATAATGAATGCTGTGATATTTTTATAAAGCTTCCTAAACTTAAAAGCATTTTAAAGAATTAAGTGATATTTCGATTTTAAAATTTTCGTGTATTCTATTCTTATAATAAATAAGTGAAAATTTCTGCATCAGATTCTATATTTTAATTAAAAAAATAATACATTTATGGTGTTCTAAATTATTCAAAAAATAAAATGAGAAAAGAATGGATATATATATTATGCAGTAGCATGTAAATATAATTTACTGTAACTCTTATTTATTATTTACTTAAATAAAAATAAACTAAAGTCATCAAACTGAATTTCTGTAATAAATATATTATATTTTGTTTTTGCAAACTATCCCTCCTAAATTTAGATGAGAAGCAAAGACTGTTTGGTTTTTAAACGCGATACTAGCCAAACGCAAAACGAAAGCTATTGATAATATGGATTTACATTTAATATTAAAATGAATTATATATATAAAAGCACTTACCTTAATGAATTTTCGAAAAATACATACTTCATTAGACTGCAAATGAAAATTAAAATAGGCAGCTGATTTCCAAAGGCGTGCTATTTTCAGTATGAGTTTTCACAAATGAACTTTGATTCTAAGCCAGATACGTATTTAAACATATGTTTAAAAATACTAGAATGAAATATCGAATATTTGATGAGACATTTCTGTTAATTTTTATTTAATGTCCTTTTTAGTTCGACGAAGGTATATATGATATCAAAAAATATGAATAAATGTAAAGGTGTTTTCTAACATCTCAAATATGTTCATAAAGAAATAACCCAGCTTCATTTTAATTTAAAGCTTAATATGCCCTCCAACATGCAACAAGCCCATACCCCATAGTCTGCAACATCCTTCTAATTATTCTTATAGCTGCACAGTACGAAGGTATGATTGCACGGGACATATGTTAAATCGTCCAGAATTATTTTAAGTTGTACGTGGGAAGTAAAAGAAGAGCTGTGCGATTTTTCAGAAAACGTGAAACGGGCGAATGATCTTCCATAAATTGACAGAAATCAGGCTTTGATCATAGGGCTGGAATGTGTTAGCCGTATCGATAACGATCTGATAAAATTCGACTGAGTTCGATCTGATAAAATTCGACCAAACCGCAGTTAGCAACAAATTTTATACTTATTTACATTAATTTTTTAAGTTGAATTCCTTCATTTGTTTTACTACTACATTGTGAAAAAAGTCATTTTCCTTAGTAATTTTAATGCGAAAGTAATTTTAAGTTTAGAAATGATTATATTACGAAAAATATGCTATACATTTATGATTTCTACTTTTGGAATCCTATTTTATCACTTCCACAATTTTTATGTCAGCGAATGTATCTTTGTTGTTTGAAAATTCAAAAGGAAAAGTTTTACTCAAGAATAAATTTAGACACAATTGAAATTCAAATTCCTCTTCCCCCGGCAAAAATTATATCCAAATATGAGTATTATGACAACAGTAAAAACTATAAAAATTTCAGCATACGAATTTTCATATACATATGTAACTAATCACGGTTATGCAGAGTAATGCCTGTAAAGCTGTTCTGTGCAGCGCGGACAATAGCCACTCAACTCGGTTTAACAATTTTAATTCATTTTTAAAATTATAGCAATGGACTGCTTATAGAATTTACTAAGTTAGAAAAACAAAACGATAAAACTTCGTGTATTTGGACTAATGGGGGATATCAAGCATACAAATAATATCTGCCAAATTAACTAACAGACCTACCTATAAGACAAATGTCTAGGGCATGTAATTCTAAAAGGCCGGCCTTCTGAATGGAACGCTGAAAACAAAAATTTTAAAATATAAGCAAAACGTTAAATTTAAATCCATTCCTTTATAAGTCTTCAAAAATGTAGAATATTCAGTTTATTATTAGTAAACAAAGCAAGTAAATGTCATGATAAACGTTGGTAAAGGAACAAAATCGGATTCAATAATACACTGCGCCCCTCCCCCAAAAAACTGAAAGATTTCAGACTTTAAATTACGTCCAAAAAGGCGTGCTTTTTTTATATATATATAAACATTTTGTGTATTACCTTTATTTATTAAATATCATGGTATTCGCACTTAACCATAAAATTCAATTGGGGAGAAATATCGCAAAATAATATTGAACTGAGCATATCTTTAGAGTTTGTGATACACAGTCTCACGCGCTGGAGATGAAAATGTTTTTTCTGTACAACGTTGCCATTGCTCGCTTTGAAATCTTTGAGTTTGTTAATCAAAAATTCGTTAATGGTTTACAAAATATGAAATCGCTAATAAAACGAACTCCAAATTTCAAGTTTGGGCTTCCAGATGACCATATTCGCAGTAGGATTACGTCATTCAAAATTGGATGGTTCTAAGTCCGTCGTTTTATCACAATGCGAGAAACATACATACATTTATGCAGATTCTTCATTATTTAATTTCTTTAAACATAATACAGGCCGATGATATTTAGTGGCAACAATTTGAAAAGTGAAACGGCCATTCAGAGTAAACCGACGCAAAATCGGAAAACGAAAACAATAGTCCTTCAAGGACAAAGCCCCTCTGGACTAAAAAAAAGGCACAGTTCTATATCTCCCTTTCTACTGGGTCGATTGACGAAATTCAAATTGCGTTTTTCTTGTCTCGAAATCGCCACTTAGGATTGTTCTAATGTAGTTATTTTGACACAAAATCGGACTTTTCTGAAATGATATGGCAATGTTTTTTTTTCATATTTTGATTCTACGACTCAAATTATGCCTTAACATTAAATTTTGTAAAATTTAGTGCGAAATTTACGGAAAAATTCAAAAAATTATCTTTGGTGCATTTTTTTCAGTTTGCGCCAAGAATAATCCACTTGCCTAAATTCTTAATATACGACAACCTAGTTTCCCTTCTTTTTTCACATTGTGCGTGAACATCGTTCCTACTTTCAAATAATTTTAACAAAGTGCCTAAACGACATTTGATGTTAATATTGCTTTCAATAAATATGCCAAATTTTAAAACCCGCCAATAAATAAATTCCCGTACATCTTCGGAAGTTTTGAATAAAAAAATTCTAATTTTTTGCAGGTATGCTTCGAAAGACATCAATGTACGATGGTAAAAATTTTATTGACTATAATTCAAAATTTTTTTCGAAACAAAGTTATAAAAATACAAATTTAAAAAATAAATCATAAAAAATTGGCGAATTTTATTTGGAATGAACGTAAATTTCGAAATGTGAGAGGAAGAATCAAATAAGTTTATTAACAAAAAAGAGATATAAATAAGTACATACCAAATTGAATTAACACTGAGGAGCTAGAATTTTTAAGAGCTAATTTTTTAAACACTATTCGTGTGATTTTTGCAAAACTTGGCCCTTTTGCATGATTAGAGTCGCGGAATTGATATATGGAAAAAAAACCCGCATGTTATTTCAGAAAAAGTCCCATTTTGTGTCAAAATACATAGGTTAGAACAATGCTATATATAAATCTAATACATATCCTAAATCACGTTTTCGAAACATGAGAAACGCAAGTTGAATTTCATCAATCGTTCCAGTAGAACTGCCTTCCCTCCCTTTTTTGCGCAGTTTATATATTGTACCTGTCTATACTGTGCGTGAGCTATGTACACTGACTACAATAAGTATTTGGACACCTGTGATAGAAAAGAAAAACTAACTTTATTCAAAATCAATAGTTTTTAGAGCCTCCACGAGAGGTAATTACAGCGTGGACCCTCCGCGGAATACTTTCCACAAGTCTTTGTATGACAGCTAGTGGTATTTTCTTCCACTCAGCTTGGAGAAGACATAGAAGTTCCTTCACCGATTTTGCACGGGTAGTGCACCCCTGAATTCGATTCACCCAGAGGATCTCGATAGGGTTCAGGTCTGGACTCTGGGCAGGCCAGTCCATTCGATGAACTCCATTGGCACCATATCAAGCCTTGGTTAACGTCGAAACATGACAATTGGCATTGTCGTCCTGAAAGTAACAGGGGTACAAACCCGTAAAACTGCTACAACGTAGGAAGCACATTGTCATACAAAATAGTGCAATAGGCATCGGAGTTGAGCTTACCATGAATGGGGACCAAGGGTCCCAGCCCATACCAGGAGAAACACCCCCAGACCATAATTCCACCTCCGCCGAACTTGACTGTTGGCACAATGCATTCTGGCAGGAGACGTTCTCCAAGCAGACTCCAGACCCAGACCCTGCCATCCGAACGGTAAAGAGTGAACCTTGATTCGACACCCCAAAGAACCCGTTTCCACTGATCTACGGTTCAATTTCGATGTGCTTTGCACCGCATTAACCGAGCAGCGCGGTTGGATTTTGTGATCAAAGGCTTATAGGCAGCAGCACGACCGTGAAGACCAAGCAGATGTGCTTCCTTACGGATGGTATTCATTGAAACAATACTCCCGGATGCCTGTTGAAACTCCTCGCAGATGAGGGCCATCGGTTGGGTGGGGTTCTTCCGAATTTCTCTGGACAGCATTCATCGGTCTCTATCTCCCAGTTTCGTTGGTCTGCCGACTCAGGGCACATTCCGACAATCACCGCTCACCTTCCACTTCTTAATCACATAGGCTACTATCGATTTTGGGTACTGCCACATTTGTGATACCCGATAATTACACCTTTCTCGAAATCAGAGAGCTCCGAACTGCGAGGCACCTTGCATGCGACTAAAGCCGATGCTGTTTCCTACACGATATATACCGGCGGAGTCCGTAACGTACCTTAGGACCGCAGATATCGTCATTTGCATAGGTGTCCAAATACTTATTGGTAGTCAGTGTATATGTGATAATTCCAAGCATGCGAAATGTACACACATGCTAACTGATCGTCTTTTTACAACTGCATTTACTGTTGAAGCAAATAATATAAATATCTTTTTTATTTACTTTACGATTTATCTCACTGATCAGAGTTTCATAAAATTCCAAGTATGAACTATCAGCATTAGTCAGAATTTAAAGAAAGAAAAGAAAATCATGAAAAAGGAAGAAAAGTTAAAACAACAAAATGCATTGTTCAAGTATTTCCCAAGAAAAGATACACTCACTTCCAAAAATTAAGAACGAAAATGTAAAATGCAAAAATACTGCTTTGACTGACACAAAATTCGGCAAGAAAGTAGTATATATATTTATGCATAAAACCAAATCAATAATTATATACAGAAATGAAAACAATATTACATTTTTGTAAATTATCAGATAATGACATACTTGAGACTTAAACAGAATTATGTATAAAGTGAAAATAAACAGCATAAAATGAAAAAAAGGAGATTAGTAGGATACGTGATCCCCCCCCTCATCTGTATACGAAGTTTACACCTTGTGACCATGCTTTCAATTAGGTGGTCAACCACCGCAGAATTAAGCAATCGGCATTCTTCTTGTAGAGCAGTTTCCAGTTCAATAACAGTGGCTGGAGGTGGGAAAAGTGAAGATACAGCACGGCCGAGAGCATCCCAAAGATTTTCAACGGGACTGAGATCGGGCGAATACGCTGGCCACTTCATACGCGCAATCCCTTCACTCTCCAGGTAGTCATCGACGATGTCAGCTCTACGGGCACGAACGTTATGGTACATTAAAACAAAAGTAGGGCCAACTGCTGCAGCGTACAATCTCACAATGGTTTCTAGAACTTCATCTCCATACCGGACAGCCGTCAAAGAATACCGTTTAAAGATATGCAGGTCGGTGCGGTATCCTAATGAAATCCCTGCCCACACCATAATGTTTCCGCCTCGGAATGCGTGATGTTTTACGACTGATTGCGTGTTCTTGTTCACGCCATATCCTTAAACGCTTGTCATTTGGCTCCAAAGCAAATCTTGACTCATCAGTAAACATGACATTGTCCCAGTCAGACACATTCCAATTGACATGTTCCCGGCACCGCTGTAATCGTGCCTATCTTGACTGAACGGATAGACGAACACAAACTCGAGGTAACCGGGCGTACTGTCCACTCATATGTAATCTTCGGCGTACAGTAACTGCAGATATCGCCTTACCAATAGACGCAGTAACCATAGATGTCACACATGTGGAGGTCGCTCTGCGATTCCGCTTGGCTACAATAGCAATATATCGGTCTTCCGCGGGGGTTGTAACCTTTGCGCGACCGGCTACGGTCCTTCGGACAACTGTCTGTGTGGTTTGGAATTGTTTCCATAAACGCGAAATTACAGAATGATGAACGAAGAAAAGAGCAACATCTGTGATCAACTGTCCTGCTTCAATGCGACCCACAGCACGCCTGCGCTCAGAATCTTCCATTCATCTGCTGGAAGTCATAGAAACACGTATGTCTTAAAAACAAATTGTACGTAAGTTTTAAACATCTTCTATCAGCACTTACAATCAACTTCTGTAACCCTTCATAAAGCTGGCTTCTTATTAGACTGCCGTTTTTGCCTATTTCTTGACATGAAAGCGCGATTGGCTGTTACCTGACATATTTGCATACTTCCATCTACCTCTGCAGCGAATTGCATCCTCTTCAATTCTGACTGGCTTCCGGAAATTAGCATTTTCCATTCCGTGCTTAACTTTTGGAAGTGAGTGTATAAACATACCAACAGTGCTAAAATGAAAAGGAAAAGTTTCATGTGGACGCAACATCATTTCCTTGTACAGCCTATTAAATTTTACGCATTATTTGCTGCACTTCAGTTAAACTTTCTTTCCTGAATTATTCTAATTAAACGATCCCTCAAGGTAAATTTAAAGAGACATAAAAAATTATAGATTTTGAAATTAAATGCCTAGGTCAATTTCTGTCGTACGGGAGTCATATACGGAGTTCTTATAATTTTATTTTTTCATAACGAGTATAAAATGTTCTCTAATATAAGTATAGGAATCGGGAGACTGCATTAAAAATTGAATTTCGTTAGCTGTCGAAAATTATTATTTTTTTATTTGACATTGCCAAAGTACGAATATTTTCGTAGTTAAACGTACGTGACTACGACAACAATTGCGAAAATAAAAGCCGGATAAGAACTTTTAAGCCTGTTAAGGAGGTGGGTATATATACTCACACACATATGGCACGTTTGGTACCACCAAGGTTGTAATAAAAAAGGGAGGTGCACAAATACATATTACAGCAGTCCATATGCAAAATGTGAACGTTTTAAGGCTAATTAGTTTTCAGTTATACGAAATAAATGTATACATATATGCGTACGTACGTAAGTATAGCCATTAAGAAAATCCCTTTTGAATCCATTCCAAATCTATTTTACAGTCTGCTTTGCAAAAATGAGTTTATTATTCGGCCTACACTACACGTACAGATGTCAAGCAAAAAACATCGTCCAGATGGGTTCGGGAACGGTCAAAATGGATATTTCCGTTGAATGGAATGAAATGTTTAGCATTGCATTGTTAAAGTTCTTTACAACACTTTTTGCCGAAGAAGTTTTCCTCGCACTGTTAACTGCTTTCATTTAGAACGTAATCTAAAACCTTCAACTGCAATTTTTTTAAAAGAGTTTTACTTAATACACTTTTACTCTAATGCATACAAATAAATTAATAGAAGTTTATGTGATCTGGAAAGAAAAACAAACGAATCGGACAAATGGAGTTTTATTATTCATGTTTCTTAATAGTAAGTAATAGTTGCAATATTACTACAGATCGTTACAATAATAACAAATATTAGAAAATATTGCCATTTCAACAAAAAGAATAGAAAGGGGCAATTAAAAAATTATTTTTTTATTCTACACTGAAAACGTAAACAAAAGAACAGAAATGAAATTTTCATGCAACTGAACGATAAATATCAAACTAATCAAACATGCACAGTAAAATGTAAGTATAATAAAAATTGTTTGAAATTCTTGATACTGTCAACGCTCATCTTCGCAATAAATTGAAGTTTCGGTAGTATAAGAATACTGCAGTACTTACTGAACATAAATAACATGTGAGAAACAAATTGTTAATCTAACTTATATTTTAACATAACTAATGCTGAGTCTATTAAGATATGAACACCAGATAAAACTTAAATGCTTGCCTGCCATTATTTTCAGGGATTACTTATATACTTTTCATAAATAAAGAGCATTAAGATCCATCTGTTAAATAATCTTTCAACAATAAGCACAAATGTCTGACATTTAGTGATGAAAAGAGAAAAATGTTCTCCATAAGCAACTTAAACAGTGTCCTTCAGACGGGAATAAAATCTCTTAACATAAATAAAATGCCATCTAGCGAGAAAAAACTTATCGTTGAAAGAAAAAAGCGTACTTGAAATAGTATAACATTGTCTAGTTAGGGAGATGTATTTACAATTTCCTACCTTTAGTAGCACTCTTACTTTTTCCTACTTGTAATCGCTCACAAAAGCACCAAAATGGCTATCATTCGCATACTCATCGTGATGATTACTAAACTACTAAACATTCTTTTTTTAACACTTAGAAAACCACAATTAAGAAAAAAAAGATTAGTCGATTTAATCGATCCTCATATGTGCACCAGATGCAATTTTCTAACTTATTCTGAAACACAAACCTTTAAATCTATGTTTTCTCCATTAGAGTTAAATCAAAAAAATGTGCGCACACTTATTCTACTATGATAATTCAAAACAGCATGATTTATTATAGTTTTATTTAAAAAAACTTGAATTTTGATTCACATTTTCTACTACCGTTTAAATTCAATCGATACGAAAGTGCAATTAAACAGAACTCCCGAATATCCCATTGCGGATTAACCATTTTAAGGAATATCAACACACGAAAAAGCCCACAAGCGGAAAATTAACCAGTGCCAAAGAAGAACATAAGCCGCACCGAAAATTAAGGAATTCAGCATACCCCGGACCTGGAAGTGTGTAGAAAAGAATGTAGGATTACCAATGAAGCAAACAACAAGTGAAATTTATTTAAGGATTCAGTTTTTGGTTTTGTACCTTAAGTACAAAAGTTGCTGGTATATTTCGGTTTTGCCTCAGTTAAGGCTATTTCAGATTTGTATGCAGCAAGAAGCTTTTAATCTAATTATGTAATTATCTGAATAATTTTAAGTTTTAATACAGAAATGATATTGTGAATTTAGTCCAAGAGACTGTATTGAGAAAATTTTGTAGTATTTGTAGAATCAATTTAAGCAACTTCTGCAGCTTGTGATGTGCAAACTGAGTAATCTTTTGAATATCAGTGTGTTGTAAATGTTTCATGAAGTCTGCTTGCTAACTGTTTATAAATGTAAAAGCGCTTTGGTAACGATTTTGAAGAAAACTTGCCGATGTATGTCTCAGATAATTAAGTGCAAACTAGCAAGTTCGGATAAAATAAGCTAAAGTAACGTTGTGAATGTATTTAGTTAACAGTTAGGCTCTATAGCTAACTAGGTCTAGTATATCGAGTGAGGTCTATGTGTGACATGTAGGATTTCGGCCAAGAGGTAAAAGTGGTATAAGAATATGCACAGTGGCGCACGTTCTTACGTTAGACTACATTTTCTGGAGAGCAAAGGGTGAAAAAACATTGTAGAGAAAATGCTAAGTTTATGAATGATTCCGATAAAGTTGAACAGGCAAACGTATTATGAAATGTTTAAGTTCCGTTTGCTAAAATATTTTCCCTCCCAGGTGCCTGGAAGAGATGTTCCGTGATGTGAATGGTCTGTTACATTTATATTCAATTTTTGAATTTCATTGTAAAGCTTGTAAAGGCTGGCTCATAATTAGGTTTAGAATTTTAAATCTTACCAAAGTCGTTAATGACCTTCGTTACGTTTATTTAAACTCTGGTGGGTATTGCTATAGCATGTGGAAGTATTATAATTTTAAGTAACCAGTTCTTTATAATTCCAGTTTTATTATCATTTATCATTTCCGTTTCCTCGCAAGAATGCAAATCAATTTGAGAGTATTTAAGTAGGAAGTTTTCGATTATAAGACAAAACGTGTTTCTGCCTGTCGAGGTCACTTTATTTGGTTTCGATAGCTCTCATAAGATTGTAATTCTTTGGCTTTCTATTACTGCTGCCGACATTTAAATTGTTACACCAGTCAGATGTTTCGAGCCAACTTCACGTTAAATCAGTAGTGTAGTCTTTGACAACTAGGCGTGTTTTAAATTTGAATTTGACTGCTACTTTAAGTTACACTGTAATGTAAATGGATCAAGAGCGAATTCTGTACAGTTAAAATGGTTTGACACAATGCGTTTAATTTAATACTTTATCTAAGGCTGAAAACTGCAGTAATCAAAGAATTAACTTTATTTTTTACGCAGTCATGTCTAAGACCACGAATTCAAAATGCGAAGATACTGCTACTGGCTTCTTGAATTAGTGTACTGAAGCACACATCTTTTTTTTCCTTTCTTTCATCTCTGTCTTCAGAAATTAGAAAAGATGCGATTCAAAGATGGTCTCGGTGAAAGCTTTCCGGTGTTTTACTGCTTCCCAAATCGGAGAAAAATCACATAAACCTCTCCTCCTGGTCCCCACTTTATCGTTCCCAAGAGAAGAGAGAAGCCAAATTGCTTCTGCCGTGTTGACACACGACGAATTGAGTTAGAATAGATCGGCGACGTACAACAGTGTACTTTCTACGCTGGTACAAAACGTTATTTACAGACAAAAAGAGCTTCCCTGATGCCTAGCTCGGGATTTCTCCATTTCCTGCAGCTGATTTAGAGGGTAAGAATAAAAACGTCGGGGAATTGTTTATTCTATAAATTTCGGAAACAGTCCCTTTCGTTGAAAGCTATTTGAAGAACACATTAGATGAGAGTGGGATTGCTGCAGGGTCCTGAAGGATGTAGCTGTTGTAACGATTATCTTCCAATCGATATAACAGTTAACACTACCTGTTTGGTTTCTCCTTGACAGATGATTCTTTTACGTTCACAATACATGATTCTTAACGTACCATTTCTTGCTATACATCACACACTGTCAAATGTGGTATATATATGATTGCTATAACTGTGAGGGGAAAATATTGGCATAAAGGAACCACATGACTTTCCTGTACGGCCTAATAAATTATACACATTTTTTCCTGTATTTCATTTTAAATTATTTTCACGAATTTCATTACATATATATTTCTTATTAAATCAGTTCAGTTGTCACTCCGCGGCAAAAAACACATAAAAACTCAAAACATCTTCATTAAAAATTGTAAAATACATAAAAACCTAAAACACCAAATAGAGTTAAAAACCGTTAAAAAATTTTTACAATTAAAATTAGAGTTTAAATTAATTAAAATTAGGCAGAGTTTTGGGTGTACAAAACTTTTGACCTCATTCGGTGAAAAGACACTGAAGCTGGTGCAGAAACAGACTTAATTCAGTAAGTTTCAAATGTAAACAAATGGCGACGTCATTAGGCTTAGTGGAACTTAAATGGCTTTTAAATTGTTGATAATTTTACAACAATTGCATGCGGATTAACTAAAGGCATCAAAACCTTAACCGAAACATAAGAACAATATAATTCAATCACGTTTTAAGCAAAAAACACACATTTTACAAACGCATAAGAATTGAAAAACTGAGCTCACCAAGCAGGGTAACAGAGTGGGTATATATACATACTTTTGGTGCGGCCGATTGCAACCAAAACGGGTGGTGCACATCTACATGCTATAGCAATCCCAGTCCCATACACAAAATTTCAACGTTCTGAGGTTAATCGTTTTTGAGTTATGCGAGACACATACATAAGTACGGACGGAAGTACAAACGTCACGAAAAAAACCTCTTCTGAATCCATTTTAAAGCCGTTTTACAATCTTTTTTTAGAAGAAGAGTTCCTTTATTCTGTCACTGCGTACAGATGTAACGCAAAAACATCGTTCAATGGTTTGAGAGCGGTCAAAGTGAATATTTCTGTTAAAATACGATACCCAAAATGTTTCGCTATAACAATACTTCCTTCACTTCGTACACGGAAGTAAAAGGGGTTATACGACCGAATGACTGTAGAAAGGTTTGATCACAGATTAATAGTTTCAGTTTAATAAGATGAACCAAATAAGGAAGGCTTTGAAACAATAATACTTTTGACATAAAATTTCTTGGTATAAATATATTAAACTTAAGTTTCTATAGGGAATTTGTACAAAGAACCTTGCAATTAATATCCTTATCTTATTAAAGATTCCTTAGGAAGAGGATATTAGTAGCAAAACTGGCGCTGAAGAAACTGTCAAAATTATCGTAACGTTTCATGATAAAACAGACGCCAATTTAATTATGAAATTTAATTTCATTAAATACAAAATCACAAATTTTAAAACTTCAACAAAAGGTAATTTAAAACTAATGGTTTTAAATTTAAGTCTTTTTATTGTAAAAAGTACGTTTAATAAGTTATTATTAAAAAAATTAACGCACTTTTTGGTTAAATCGATAAAACTTTTAGTAAAAAGATTGGGTAATTTTGACTATATGAAGATGGACTTTTTGTTTGTTTATTTAACCAATTCAGCTACGGAAATCATTTTTCTCATTTACATTCCACTACCCACTTACGAAGAATATTTAAATTTTATGTTTCAAACACTTTTTTTTAACTGTCACGCGACAAATGTTGTATTTTGAAGCTCTAACTTATTTATTTCACTAGCTACCTAAACTAATAATTATAAAAAAGAAAACATATATAATAATTTTAATGAGTTCAGATAGTATTATTTCATTAAACTACTTAATATTTCTTATTAGGCATCTCATGATTTAAATGCATTTTTATTAAAATTATCTACATTAAAAAACAAAAAAATACTAATTAACACTATTTTAAACATGGACAACAGAGCGACTGTCAGATAAAGTTTTTTGACTAACTATTCTCATCATATCCTTACAATATAAGCGCTATTTTTAAGTTGTTAAGAATTAATATCGCTTCATGCTTTGTATTCACTTCATCCCCGCTTCATCAATTAACTCTGTGTGTCAAATTTTGTGAATACATGCTTCTATTAAATTCTATTCGCCCCAATAAACAAGTCTGCCATGTTCTCTATTATCAATATCAGTCATATATCAGTAGCTGACAAGGTTTGTTTTAAATCCTCCACAAAAAAATTCAAAATTATAAATCTCTTGTTTGTTATTTCTTTGGTACGCAACAATTAATTTCATTCTTCCCTTCTAAAAATAGAACAACTGAGAAGAAATAAAAAAAAAAGAAACCTGACTTTCCCATTCCAGCTTTTAAGATGATGAGACATTCAGATAATGCGTCTATTCATTTAATCCGTCCAGATCTGGCTGGACCCAGGGCTAAAGAAAAAGAGCTGGGCTGGACCTCGAATCTATCAGTCTGCTATTACATCACTCCTACCAACTTTTTTCTTGTCGTTTTAGCTTTATTATTAAACGTGATTTTCTTCGCACTTACGCCATATACAATTCAACATCAAAATCCCAAAAATTTTATAAACAGCATAGCAGTATACATTTAACAATTTCAGATGCAGCGTTAGGAGTTTGCATATATTTTTTGGTTTTTTCAGTCTTTTCTCAGTTCATCATATGAATGTTCAGTTTTCTTATTAAAATAGCTTTAGAAAACTTTTTTATCTTTTTATTATTAACATTTTGTGTGTTTATTCATCAAATATCACGCTTGGCGCTTACGCAACGCGACACATAACATTCGATTCCAAAGCAAAATCACAAAATATTTACAAACAACATACCTTTAAAATTCCATTAAATAATCTCGCGCGCTGGAGATAAAAATGTTTTTTTCGTACACTGTTTCTACTGCTCGCTTTGAAATCGCTGAGTTTGTTAACCAAAAATTCATTAAAGTTTTACAAAATATGAAATAGATAATAAAATTCGAAATTCAGAATTTGGGCTTCCAGGTGCCCAAGTTCCCTACGTTATTCAAAATTTGATGGCTCTAGGTACCGTCGTTTTTTTTTTACAATGCAAGAAACATACGTACAGTCACGAATATTCTTCATTATTTAATTTCTTTAAATATAATATAGGAGATAATATTTGGTGGCATCAATTTAAACAGTGAGTAGCCGTATGCCATTTTGAGACTAATAGCCCTTGTGAGCTACCGTCCCTTTGGGCTACTAATAAAATCTGAAAGGTTTCAGATTTAAACGATCGCCCAAAACGGCTATTTAATATGTTTTATAAATAGCGATTTGCGATATAGATTGCCCAGGTGGAATAGAGAAACATTTTATAGGATATTAGATGAATATGCATTTAGTCTAACAAGCGAACGTTTCCTATCGTCTGTATATTTGAAAAGGGAAAAGGTACGTAATGTCATTTCCGTTTTGCTTTTAAACAATACTTTTGTCAGGGCTCACCAAGCCGAAACGCGTCAATCTGAGGACCAGCGGTCGCGTTGATGGAGAGATGGGGGATGTGAAATACTCATGTTTTTTAGTTGCTAGTAATAATTAAGATAAATTGTAAAGCAAAGATTTCTATTCTGGATGCACGTGTTTCTGATTTTGAAGACTGCAACGCATTTGCACCGATAGTTAATATTCTCCATTCAGATACACGCTTAGCTTGAATGGAGCTTAGTTTTTTTTTATCCAATAAAAAATATATTTACTAAAATTACCAACTGTTGATTTTTACCAGGTAATATGCAAGTTTGCAGATTTATTGAAATAAATTTTTAACAGAAAATTTGCATTCACTTTACAGTCTTACGTCCTTGGATATGAGAATTTAAAACTGTATTTAAACAACAAATTTACTAAGAGTTGTGTTTTAATACAATTTATTTTCCTGTTATTATAAAGGATCATGCTCATATTTAACTAAAAATAAATAAAAAAATCATAAAGTATGAATTTATTGAAGTGATTTTCAAAGGGAAAATTTTCAGTTATCTTACTAACTAAATTCTAAACTAATTCCATTCTGAACGACTCTAAATTTTTTTATTGTTTTTCCCGATGAACAAATCAATTCTGTTTTCCAATGCGCGCTTGTATGTGATAAAGCAATAAACATTGAAAATTTTAACAAAATCTGGGAAAATTTTAATTATATTTGGAAAATTGAAAGCAGTCATGTAGATTTTCTTACAAATTTTCTTAACTATGTAGCGATATGAAGCCCAACAAGCAATGCGCTTAAAATAACGATATAAAGCCAAATAATATTCATATTAATATATAACTATATGTTTAAAATATTATGTAACGTTTAAATGACTTGGAAATGAAACAACGGGTCAGTGTCCTGGAATCGACAAACGACCACACCCAAGCCCACCAACGGCAAATGGCCCGCATTGTATCGGCCCCTGGGGGTTGAGGATCATCTCATGGGAGGTTAGTCTTCAGTTTGCAAACGAGTTTTTAAGAAAATAAAATGGAGGACTATTTAAGATTTATATCACTCGCTTCAGTATTTTGTATAAACCTCTACACGTTTCAACTCAGTCCGACCCATCAAGTATTCTGAAACTGCTACTTTTTTTCTTTTTTTAAGAAAAAGGAACAATGACTAGATCAGAAAAGTTTACTAGCGTTCTGTATTGAAATAACTGTGATTTATAAAACTAGCTAGAAAAAGTATTTTAACATTGTTAAGAAAAAATTTACTTAAATTTCGAAAATATAATGTTCTTCGACATTCACAACTATTTCTCTTAGAAGTGTTGTTGAAATAGTAACTGATATTAATCAACTTGTAGAAACATTAGGATTTATTTGGAAGGAAGAGAGATTGCAAAATGAGCACTGCCCTCGCCGGGAATCGAACGATGGATCGACGGTTACGCGTCGAGCGTGCTGACCACCACATCATGAAGGGATGCGAAGAAGGCGGGAGAAATACCTTATACACTCCCCCTTTTAAAAGGCGACTGGGGTTTTGGGGACCCAATCGCCAAATCCCGGTGGTGGAGAATCATCATCCACCACCTTTTTATAGAACAGTTAAATTGAAATTAAACATGGAACAGTAATCAAAGAGTACACAATTAAATGATCAACTAGAAGCTGGCTCAAGAATTTTACCAACGCGTCAGATTTAAAGTGTTGGTAGCCAGAGACAGCAAAGCCGAATAATTACAACTACAATGCTCGACATTGAAAATGCAACACCAAGAAAGAGTGGTCAGAAATTAATGCAAATTTTAGAGTAGACGCATGTCACTGAGTTATGCGAATGATGTGAAATGCGCAGCTCTCCGATGCACGTGAAGTAAGATATAAGGGAAGGAACGTGCAGAATGGGTAATATTCGTGTCGTTATTTCTGCCAGACAAATTCTCGAAGAAAGTTGGCTTTTGTCCCGTAGGATACGTGTAATAGGAGAGAATGCCGTCAACGAAAGCACTTCCAGCAGATAGACGATTTTACGAGGGGTATGGTGATCGGACTGAGAAGGGCGGTTGGTTCATACGTCAAATCGCGGCTGATACCACATGGAGGCGAGCACGGTGCATCGGCTATGGCGAACATGGTTGGAACAAGGAAATGTCGGAAGAAGGAGGGGTGCAGGTGCAGCCAGAGTGACGTCAGCACGCGTGGATCGACGCATCCGCGGGCATCCGTGGCGGTCCTGCAAGTCATTTGTACCGCGATTCTGCAGCATGTGCAAGATACCCTGGATGTTTCCGTGTCGACCAGAACCATTTCCCGTCGATTGGTTGAACGTGGCCTGCACTCACGGCGTCCGTTAAGAAGACTGCCATTGACCCCACAACATAGACGCCAACGTTTAGAATGGCGCCGGACTGGAGCGATGTGGATGAGAAAATGGCGAAACGTCGTGTTCTCAGATTAGTCACGCTTCGGTTTATCCAGTGACAGTCGCCGCATACGTGTGTGGCGTCGACGTGGAGACAGATCTAATCCGGCAGTAACTGTGGAACGCCCCACCGCGCGACAGCGTGGCATAATGGTTTAGAGCGCTATTGCCTACGATTCCAGGTCACCTCTAGTTCGTATTCAGGGCACTATGACGGCCGAATGATGCTTGGATAATGTACTGCGGTCGGTGGCAATCCCCTACCTTCAGGAGCTGCCTAATGCAATTTTTATGCAGGATAATGCCCAACACAGTGCTCGCATCTGCCAACATGCTCTGCACGGTATACAGATGCTTCCCTGGCCACCGTACACTGGCAGTACCAAGTACACCTTATCTTGACCTGTCACCAATCGAACATGTGTGGGATGTGATTCGACGCCGTCTACAGACTCTGCCCCTACCTCGCTCAGAAGACGAACTGTGGCAAATGGTTGAAAGGGAATCGAGAGCCATCACTCAGGACACCATCCGCACTCTTATTGACTCTATGCCTAGACGTGTTTCTTCGTGCATCTCTGTCCTCAGTGGTCCTACATTCTACTGAGCCAACGCCGTTCTCGCTCTGTATTCTGACTATCATTTTGAAATAAAGATCACTTATTGCTGCTTGCTGTCTCTGTCTTTTTTCCAAATTTCATCACTTTCTGACCACTCCTTTTTTGTGTTGCATTTTCAATGTCGAGCAGTGCATTGGAGTTGGCAGGAACTAACCAGATAGCGCGCACGCGCTGCCAGACCTCTGTCTCAAATCTAAAAACATCAGCTAAAATACACGCAATTAATTTGCATTCTGTTGAGAATTACGGAAAGGAGAAGTTATAAGACAGACTGAAATAATAATAACTGATTAATTATAAGGCACCCTACAAAATTATAACTTGGCTTTTAAAATAAATGCAAACTGATGTTTTATTTAAAAGTAAACATTGTTATTTTTAAAACCCAAAATTATCTCAAGGTAATAAGAATACTCATTACTAAATGTAAACAGCACAATAAATATGAATGCTATGGTATTTTTAAGGAGCTTAACATCTCAAAAAATATTTTTTTCATTTACTATTTACTGCAAGTGTTGCCATAAATCTGCTCTGCTCTCACAATGTTATACCTATACTAAAATCCCCAAATTTTGCGCTGGAGAACAAACCATCAAAAAAAATGTTTTAATTCCGAAAAATGTTAAAATTGTTAAAATACAAGCTCTCCAAGCAAATTTATTATGCTTAACACAGTTGTGGCCCACGGAGCATTAGCAGTTTATTCTGAATTATTTAATTGCGGAAGAGGATGGTATCTTATTTCCATAGTTTTCGTTGCGTTCAATATAATTATTATCAAAGTCCAAGGATTTTACCGTAAATAATCAAATTAATGCAATAAAATATTTTCAAATGTGATACTTATTGCGTGCATGATCAGGACCTTTAAGGATGCACGGAAAAAATTATTAATTGATGAAAAAAGCCTAAACTTCAAATCGAGAGTATCCCCAGCAAAAAAGTATCCTAATGCTTATACAAAGTATCAATTAAGAATTTTATAAGCAATTCCTATGGATAGTAGTATGGTGTGAGAAACATACTATCCAATATGGCAGGGTGAAACGTTTTTAAAAGCAAGTGGCACTGAAAAAAAATCCGATTATATAAACAAGGAATACAGCTTCTTCATTCCTAGTGAAACATCAGAACATGACATCGTTTTTGTCGTTGCGTAATCATTCTTCGCAAAAAGTAACTAAACTTATTATATAATTCTATAATAAGATGAATGCAATTCCAAATTTAAGATGGTGTATAACATCTGTTGAACTGGATATCAAAAAATTACACACATTAAAACAAATTCAAGGATTATTCTAATCATTTATTGTTCATAAAATATTTTTACAGGTTTAAGGAATATATTTCAAAATATTCTATGCAACCTGTGAATTAATAGAAAAATAGGAGGAGCTGAGATTGATAAATGCTTGAAAATAAACACTAACCTCATCTGGAGTCAAACAGAGGATCTTCGACCAGGGGTCTGCAAATGACTTTTGGAAAGGACCAGACAGTAAAGATTTTAAGCTCAAAGGGGGAAAAAATAGTTTTAAAAATTTTTTTACCAAGTCATATTTTTACATAACATCTATACACCTTTTGCTAGCGCTTACTTATTTATCTATCCTTTCCAAAAAAAATAAAAAATTCATGTGGTCACCACATGATCGCCTTGTACGGCCTATTAAATTATACACATATTTTGTTGCACTTCATTTAAACTTATTCCTTAGAATTTTTTTAATTTAATTAAACGACCCCCCAAGGCAAATTGAAAATGACATCAAAAATTGCAAATTTTTTAAAATTAAATACACTGGTTATCATAAATTAAGGAAAAATCACAAAATTCACGATTACTGAAAAAGTTACATGTAGAATTTTAGAAAACTTACTCACAATATACAACACATAGTAAACTATCAAATAACATAAAAAGAAATTACCAGACAATTATGATAATATAGAAATTAGCACATGTATAAAATGAACAAATTGAAGGTGTCACTTTGCTATAGGAAAAGTACCTTCCATATGGAATAACATCGCCTCTAGAAGCAATACAGCACATACAGCGACGAGTGATGCTTTCAATCATGCGGTCTATCAGTTCCATAGAAAGCGAGAGTCATTTCTCTTGCAAAGCAGTTGCAAGCGCGGCAAGGGTCTGAGGGGGCGAAATGAGAGCAGCTAGACGTCTCCCTAAAGCATCCCAAACGTGCTCGATAGGATTAAAGTTCGAGGATCGAACTGGCCACTCCATGCGCATTATTGTTTCCTGTTGAAGATAATCATCTACGATTTGAGCCCTCTGTGGTCTTGCGTTGTCGTCCTGTAACAGGCAAGCATCACCTATAGCACCGGCATACGGGCGCACATAAGCATCAAGGATGTCATCTCTATAAACCTGAGCATTCACGGTTCCCCTTGGAAAGACATGGAGGTCTGTGCGTCCACGGAAAGAGGTGCCACCCCAAACACAGACACTGCTTCTTCCGTATGCATCACTTTCACGGATGTTTGACGGATGGTAACGGATTCCAGGTTCTCTCCATATCAAATACGCCTACTATCGCTTTCTAGACGAAACCTGGACTCAACCGTAAAGAGAACAGCCCTCCATTGATCACGCATCCAGTGGACATGTTGTCGTGCCCACTGCAAACGGTCCCTCCTATGGTGTGACGTGAGCGGCACGCAAATGACTGGTCCTCTCGCATACAAAACACCTTCGTGAAGCCTTCTACCCTCAGTTGACCTTGACACCAACCTTCCAGTGGCTGTAGCAAGGGAGAATCTAAGATGAGTTGGAGTAGTGGTTCTATTCCTGCGTGCACATAATGTCAAATATCGGTCATCGGCGCTCGTCGTAGCTGTTGGCTGTCCTTGGCTTAACCTCCTAGATGCCGAATCTGTGGTTCAAATTGCCTCCAAAGTTTATGAATGGACTCACATTTAGCCATCTGGCCACTTCTGTTTGACTTTATCCTGCTTCTAGTCTCCCAATGGCTCTCCATCGTAGTTCTGCAGGCAAATGATGCCTGAAGGTCATTGTTACGAACTGGCTATCTCAGATTTCTGATGTCACTATCACAGTGAAATATGTGGGTTTGCTCTTAAACATGGACTTTTATGCTCCTCGCAGATGACGTATTCCGAGTGCAGCGCCACTAATGTGCATATTTTAGTTTTACTCAGCTACTCTTACTTGGCAACATATTCAAATTTTACACGGTTTGATTTATTTTTGACGGAGTTACCGCTATTTTTGTAATTTTTCTTAATTTATGATAACCAATGTATTTCGGTCAATTTTCGGTCAAACGGGAGTCAAATTACTTGTATTTTTATTGTTCATAACGAGTACAAAACGTTTCCAGATATAAGTATACGAAACGGAAAACCGTATTAAAGATAGATTTCGTTATTTGTTGAAAATTAATTTTTTTTTAATTTGACATTGCCAAAACATGAATATTTTTATCATTTAAAACATTTCTGTAAATTAAATATATGGCTACGACAAAAGACTGCGAAAATAAAGACCGGATAAGAAAGTGGGTATACATTCAAAACAAAAAAGATGTAAATACAAATTATAATTTAAATTAGCAATAACCATTTAATGCTTAATTTTAATTTGGGTATTCTCTTCCTATAAAAATAGCAATAACTTTTTCTGAACTGTATCATTTCGAAACTAATCCATATCATATGACTTTTGCATAACACTGGTGACGAAAATGGAACTAAAACAGCCAATAATACTTATACAGCATTATTAATTATGTAATCAAATTCATTGAAACCGAAACTAATTCATTATGAATTAAGATTTCATCCTGAGCACAAGGCACTTTTGCTTCTACCACTGTTGCCACAAAGATTCCTGCTTGCTGCCTTCCCTTCTTTCTCAAAACAATATTAAAAATGTAACTTCCGGAACAATTAATGGCACGATTAATGTGCCAAATATTTGTGTCCGCAAACGTTTAGTGAAATCCAGATGGATATTAATACGCCTCGACTGATAAGACTGGTCTTCATTATTGATCAACATCTCAATATAAAATAAGCATTACATCAAAGTCTACAACAACATTACATATCTCTGTCTGTCTCTCTCTCTATATATGTATATATATATATATATAAATGTAAGATATAACAAGGTACTACAGCTGTTTTAAGAAATAATTGGCGATCTCAAAATTAACTATTCTAGATTTTATGTTCTCCCCCCTAAACTCAACGCTTTTTCCAAATTCGAGATCTTTCCATGTTACATAACGCTCAATGCAAATACCTGTTGTCCAATCAAGATAATTGTAAACCAAAACTTTTTTTAACTCGAATTGAAACTTTTAACTCCCTCCCTTCCTCCTTTGAATTTCTGCCGCACTTTTCGCTTTCACGTTTCTCCTGGCAAGACGCTTTTCCGTTATGTTTACTTATCTAAGATAACGTCATACTTTAAAACCCGTGTACAAGAAAATTATTGTATTCAACTATGATAAAAAGATATCTTGATGCAAAAGGATGATTTGATACGAGTAAAAATGAAGATTGTGGTACTTCAAGCTCAGTTGTGTTAAATGCGTCATCACGCCTTTCTACTCAGCCCTGTTTACAAGCCACAAGCTGATAAAAGTACCGGAAAAGTCATATATATATATATTTGGCGTTATTGCAATAAGAAAAGTGCTCAAGTGGATGTTATAGCAGTCCCAAATGCAAAATTTCAACGTTCTACGGCCAATCATTTTTGAGTTGTGGGAAATACATACGTACGTACGTGTGTGCAAATGTCACGAAAAAATCCTTTTTGAATCCATTTTACAATCCGTTTCTGAAAAAAAAAAGAAAAAAGAAAAAAAGCGTCCTTTATTCTGTCCGTACGTGCATTTATTTTTTTATTTATTTTAACCACTGAGCGTGCTTCCGACCTAAGGTTGTGACCAAACGCAATAATGCCCGGTCAGCGGAAGGAAAATCTATATTGTACGCTAGCAGAAGGAAATAATTACAGTAGCAAGGTTTGTTGCATTGACAACTTTGCACATAAAGCTACAAATAATTCATATATGCATAATATCATAATCTAATAAGAATGTATTTAAGTCTTGATATTGGATCGGTTGCCTTCAGTCTTATGAGTCTCCTGAGAAATATAAATATAATACAATAACATACAATGCCATAATATGTCCGCTGGTCAAGCAAAAAAAAATGTATATCCGCACGTACAGATGTCAAGCAAAAAAATCGTCTATATGAGTTCGAGAATGGTTAAAATGGATATTTTAGTTGAAATATGTTACCCGAAATGTTTCGCGATTGCAACACTTCCTCTACTTCGTACAGAGAAGCAAAAAGTTCATTTGTACATTTACACAACCATTCCCTCCCAATGATGAAATTATTTTCAAAATTTCTTTATGATATTATGAGAAATTTAGCCTATTCAAAGATCAACATTTATACAAATAAAGCCTGTAACCTATTGCGAACAACCCGTATATTTTTAGTCAAAACGTCTCTATGTAAGATTCAAAAAGGATGATAGTAACATAATAATTCGGCAGTTCTGTTTTAATCTTTCCCTTAAATTTACCATATTCTTAGATTTAAAAATATGTATCACACGTTTTAAAGATGTCAGCATAAGGCAAATTCTGGACATAACGCACTTTCAGCCTAACAGGAACGCCTGGCCTTTCTGCCATAGCTACCCCCCTCCCGAAAGAGATGCAATAAAATGGTCGTTACGTATATTATGCGGCTGGAAAAGCCGGGGAGATAACAAGCTTTGATTAATCCTATGTTCTAAAACTATTTATGTATTTACTTTTCGTGTTGTCCAGTACGAGTAAAGTTCTGTCCAGTATTACGCATATATTTTAATTACGA
Source organism: Stegodyphus mimosarum (assembly GCA_000611955.2). Taxonomy (NCBI): domain Eukaryota; kingdom Metazoa; phylum Arthropoda; class Arachnida; order Araneae; family Eresidae; genus Stegodyphus; species Stegodyphus mimosarum. The sequence goes on from KK122335.1 coordinate 45,117, forward strand.
TGAGAATCCGCATTATGCAAAAACCAACAAAAGGGAGAACATCACAGACACAAAGAAAGCTACATTAAGTAATTATTCAGCACTGAAATATAT
>KK122335.1:45250-132029 GCA_000611955.2 Stegodyphus mimosarum
AATATATATATATATATATAATTTCAAATAAAATCATATCATTTGAAAATAAAATGTAAAGATTCATTATTTACACAAGCATCATTGATTCGAATCTACAAAGCGTACTTTGATTTATTTAATTTGGACATTATCATAGTCTTCAAATCAAAAGCACATTCTGCATTCTCTTTATTCAAATTCTTTCATTCTTTTATTTACATTGCATCCTTCGATATCACATTTCTTGCAGATTAAAAGCGCAATCAAAATGAGCTTATTTAGAACGGAAATTTAACGGCAGAGTGATCTTTGGAGCAAGGGAAAAATTCGACAAAAAATTTGCTCAAAGCTAAATAAAAGTTTTTCACCCTGATATGAGTAAATGTACAGCACCTTCCTTATCGACCTTTATTGGACGTTTTTGCAATTTGTTTCATGTAATGGGAATAAATAATACTGTAGGAAATAAAATATGAATGAAGACCGTTACTTTCCTATTAAAAACAATCGCAGTTAAGAAACCGTATGGATATCATTATTGCCTAACCGCTGTCGTTTGTGTCCGGTTGTTAACGAAGACGGAGAGTTCTCCATTGCGGCCTGTAAAGAAAAAAAAAATCCTCAAAGCAGTGGCATTTATCTTGCGACCTGAGCCCTTTTTCGCCGCCCCAGCAGGTCTAATAATGATGGAGGACCAAGTTTATAGCGACCATTAGGGCTACATGCCTGTAAAGTTAATGGTAAAGAGGGGAGGGAATTGTTCGGCCGTTCATTGCAAACTTCCTTATTAGGGACATAGCAAAGATGACGGCTTTAGACTAATAATCGCCTTATCAATAAACTGCGATGAAGAGGGGATAGGATGGCAACGATATGAAGTCAGTTAATATACTCTTTTTACCAGAAAACAAAATATTTTATATTTAGGTTAGAAGCGATAACACAATCAGTTCTCTAACATTAAAAAGATTAATAATATAAGTTATAAAAACTGAATACTATAATAGGTAATTAATAAGATTGTAGTTTTAATATGTCCAGAATTTCGAGTCCTACTAATTTCATATGCATATTTATGAGATGATTTCTACTTATGGAGTAATGTGAGTATATGGTTGATTCATAAGCTAATAGCCAACGCTTATCATCGCGCACGTCCCTACAAGAAGTATTTAAAGATTTAGCAGCAGAGAGCCGAAGTATGTTTGCCTTTAAAGTTTTAAACTTACTCCAAAATTAGATTTTTGTGACCAGGTATATGACATTTATAAATATGTGATTATATTTATATATTATATTTATTAAATATATGACATTTTTTGACGTTACATTCTATTTGGTCCTTTTCGTTTCAATAGATTAATTGTATCTTATGTTTGGTAGCACCCCAATTAACATGAAATCAGCATATAATTTCAGAAATTCTTAAACAAAATTATATATCTTTATCACAGTGAGACTACACACGCAAAACTTCATCGATGGTTAGAGGAAACGCTACAGTTCAGTACAATGTTTCCCAGCCAGCTTGGCATAAAACCCCGCACGTCACGGCGCCTTCCAAAATTTTTTAATATAGATATTGTAAATCATAAAAGTTTTCAAATGTAAACATAATTATTAAATTAATGATCCAGGTTCCAGGCTGTATATTCTACCGCTGAATATCCAAGACCAAAAATACCGAAAATCAGATCTTAAATCATGGCATCCGATTAAAGTGGAACCCTTGGAGAAGAGAAAGGGTCTTCATATAATTTTGCATACAGTCAAAATAAAGTGAAGAAGGGGGGAGTAAGAGAACATATATTAGCTCCCCTTCTACATCAACATATATACAATATATATTTTAACGACAACCTAACTGCCGGCATCGGAGATAGAGTGTAAACAATCCGTAAATCACTGTGATGTCGGCAAATCCGTAGTTTTGTATTAATCCGTAAATGATGAGTCCTGGATTAAAGCCGTTATTAAAATTTTACTCCCGAATAAAATCCAGTTAAAACTTCTATTTATTTAAAAACCTGGACAACCTCAATAATCAGTTACCTTAATCATGCGAATATTTCCGTGAAACTTCAATGAATGGCTGTTTTACAGGTACCGCTCACTGCTGTTGTTGTTATACACACAACAAGATTTGACTTTTTCGCTTGAATAAAAGTTAAATTCAGTGAAATTTAATGTTACTGCAGAATGTGAGGTAAATGGTAGACGCAGTTTCAGACGTTTCTAAATTTAAGTTTACGTGATTACTTTTCTGAATGTTTACTCATAGTCGTTGACAAATTTGGCACATCACCTTCAGTTTGTTCACAAAATGTTTAGTTTGCCTTTATTTATGCTAGCAGTAGTTCATTTAAGCACTTCTCTTATGAGGCTGAGAAATATTCGGAACGGTTCTCATTCCTCATAATCATTCAATTCTTCATTAATAATTTATTAAATTATAAAAAATTACTCCGAAGTTCCACTATTTTATTTAATTAATTTCAAAGCTAAAAAATACAGTAAGAAAGAAACTACGATTCCCTGATAAAATTCCACATAAGAAAACTCACAACCATAATTACGCATACGAAGAATAACCACACGAGTAAAAAGTCACAGGGTAAAAAATCACCATGGAAAACTGCCCTCGAAGCTAAAGGCCACAATAAATAAAAGTCCATACACACACACACACACACACACATATATATATATATATATATATATTTGTGGGCTTACTAAACTGAATGCACCAAGATCCATACCATTAAAATCTGTGCGCGTCTGTCTGTTTGTTTGTTTCTAGCATTATCTCCTCCGGAATGGTGGGAAGTTGAGTTTCGAGAGAGGTACTACGGAATATCAAAAACTCATGGGAAGCTATTTCGAACATTCTCATCTTCGTACAATTTTAATCAACCGAGATAATAATTAAAAACTCTGAAAACCCTAATTTTCGTCCTCATTTTTCCGAGCGGCAGCAGTCTCCCACGCTGGAAATAAAAATCTGCTTTATTTCAAAAAGTGCTGCCACTGCTCGCTTTCAAATCGCAGAGTTTGTTAATAAAAAATTTGTAAGTCTTATAAATACAAAATAAAAATAGTATTGCCAAACGTTAAATAGTATATTATCCCGGATTCCAAAAATTCGTGAGAAGCCATTTCGATCATTCTCATCTTCGTACACATTTAATCAGCCGAGATAGTAATTAAAAATGCTGAAAGCGTTAATTTTCGCACTCACTTTTCCGAGTGGCAACAGTCTCCCTAGCCGAGAAAAAAATTGCTGTTTTTCGAAAAGTGTTGCCACTGCTTGTTTCCAATTCGTAGAGTTTGTTAATAAAAAATTTGTAAGTTTTAGAAAATAGGAAATAAAACCATATAAAAAAGAAAATCTGAAAGCTTTCAGATTTTATATTACGCCCAAAAGTTGGATTCAACAGCAATATCCCAAAAAATTTAAAAACAGCATATCTTTAGAATTTCCGATGCGCAGTCTCGCGTGTTGCAGATAAAAATATTTTATTTTTTTTCGTACAGTGTTGCCATTGCTTGCTTTGAAATGATTGACTTTGTTAATCAAAAATTCATTGAAGTTGTACACAATTTGAAAGAGATAATAAAACAAATTAGTAATTCAAAATTTGAGCTTCCAAGTGCCCATGTTCGGTTGGAAGACTATTTTATTCAAAATTTGATGGATCTAGATACCGTTGTTTTTTCACAATGCCTAAACATTCATGCTTTCATGCATATTCTTCATTATTTAGTTTCCTTAAAAATAATACATGGCGATAATATTTCGTGGCAACAGTTTGAAAAGTGAATCAACGTAGAAAGTGAAACGAAGCGAAATGCTGTTTAGAGACTAGCCCTTTGGGTCTAACGCCCCTTTGGGTTAAAAATAGCACTGCCAAACATTAGACATATTATTATTATATAAGTTCCCATTCTCACGTTGAAGAAAGCACGCAATTACATGTGACATCATTGTATGTCGAAAATGTTTTGTTAATGTCAGCATTTTAAACAAATACCGCTGTTAACAACTTCTCTTTTCAGGTTAGGAAAACTGACACGATATGTTATTGCCATTTATTGATATTGAGAAAAAGTTATTACATTAGATTAAATTTAAATCATGACGTTATACGTATTAACCTGAAATGTCAAAAGTTTTTACTTCTTGGTTTAACAACAACAAAAATTACGTACGAATTAGTTGTTGCTTGGAAAGAATGAACTGATTTCATTCAGCGTTTTTATACATTTTCATTGGAGGTGTATATAGAACTTGTAAATTTTGCTTTGGCCGCAGCCCGCTAGTAAGAAATAAAATTGAACTTTTGTTTCTAGGAAAAAGTTTATTAGGTTGATTACAAAACATTTTAATTTAATTATGAAGAAAATCTGTTTGCACAATGAGAAATACTGTTATAATAGCGAATTAAAAGCCCATTTGTGAACAATTTAGTTGATATTTAATTATACATTTATACAATTTATTATCATTGTAAATTGTAATCTCAAGGTTATTTATTTTAATACGTACCTATAAATTTTTCAAAACTCATACTTGTAAAGCCATTATTTGCGCAGACTTTACAGAGATTTCTCTTTTCAACTGCTGTCAAAATCATGTTGATTCATGGGCTGCTGCCCCCTTCTCCCACTCATCAGTAACACGTCTGACGAAAGACTGAATCTTTCCCGACTCATCCTCTTTTTAAAAGTCATCGTTGAGACAGCCGTGTATTGACCAAGCCACGATAATTGCCCATTTGGCTTGTTACACTTCATTTTGTGTGAAATAATTTCAGAACAATGCGCAGGTCTGAAATGCAATTGTATTTTGAAATACATGTGATTGTTCTAAATTTATCTCTGAGTACATCTATGCATGTCTGTTTAAACGGGATTAAGAGTTTATAGAAAAGTGAATTTATTGAAATCAAACGTGTTCATCCGCCACTTAAGAATATTAGCCTATTAGGAGATAGATCGCAAACATTGAAAAGAAATTTAACAAATACCAATAAACGCTGAATTTTCCGAGAGGCTCACTGCCATGGAACTTTACGTACAAATTTTGAAAGCAGTGTAATACAAGAAGGGTACGGTACCTGCATTCCTACGCAACTAAGATGGAGAGAGAGAAGTATATTACAAAAGGGGGAAAAGGTACGTTGACGACACTTATTCCAGTTCAGGAAAATTTTAACGCTACCTGCTATTTGAGATCTGGAACTAGATTTCATTAGAAAAAATCCTAAATTTCAGTCTGCGAAACCTTCGATATACAGATACCGATACAGTGAATTAAGTTTATCTTTTAGCTGGGACATGAGAATATCAATTTTACGAGAAAAATGCAAAGAGAATTTCTTACCTACTGATGATTACTCTGAAAGAATAATGTTATTTTGCTTGGAGAATGGCGGCAAATGTTTAAGAAAAAGTGAAATGTGTTTCAGTGACGGAGCATTCAAGAGATATTGCCCATACTCTTAACAACTGTATACATATTCCATGCTGATTTAGATGAAACTGACAGGGAAATAACAGCTTTTCCTACGATATGTGTCTTATTACTGAATGAAAAATTCTGATGTGTACACCATATGACTGACTTCCTTGTAAGGGCTATTAAATTATACTCATTTTTTTCTTGACTTTCATTTAAACTTATTTCCTCGAACTTCATTAGAGATATATTTCTCATATAGTTAATTCAGTTCTCACTTCGCGATAATTCAAAAATACATAAAAACTCAAAATATTTATATTAAAAATTGAAAGATATGGAAAAACATAAAATATCAAATACACTTAAAATAATTTTAAAACATTTTTTACAATTAAAATTACAGTTTCTACGCAAAAACAAGCAATTCGGCAGATTTTTCGGTGCACAAAACTGAAAGTTTACTTTTGGTCTTATTCGGCAAAAAGACAATGAAGGTGTAAACTAAATTTGTTATGGACGCTATGCTGAGTCAATATATGGGATAATTTAATAACTTGAATGATAATTCCAGAATGGATTAATTCCCAATAATAAAAGAAGACATTACTTTGTTGCGTAGCTTAGTTTCTCTAGATTGGCAACAAATCCGCTATTCTGCTAAGTTTCAAATGTAAACATGTGGATTCTGTGTAATCACCGGAAACTAAGTACATTATATCTTGCATTCTATAATTAAAATAATGGTCATAATTACTAAACTATTTCTCCAAATTCCACAGATGGTGAACTAACTGCTTATAAAAGTCATTGATAGACAGTTCTTATTTATCATTAATACGGCATAAACAGCATCTTATTTATCATTATTAATTTATCATTAATAATTCATAATCTATTCTTATAAAATAAACCGCATAAAATTTAAACAATTACAGATTTGTGTTCGAAAATCAAGAAATATTACATAAAGTATCTAATATTAAATATGCATATTGTCACGATGAATTATTTATTGACAATATATTAACATTAACTTGAGAAATGAAGTTCATGAAAAACAAGTAAAATTTTGTTTGCATCTACTAGGTTTTAGGTACAGTTAAACTGAAATGCAATCAAAATTTTATTAACGCAATATAAAAAAGACTTTTTAAAATATTTTTTCTGAAACGCGAGATTTTTTCAAATTTATACTTTGTCCTGCCACAAGTGTCAATATTTATTATTTTCAGTTTTATAAAAATAATTCGTGAAGGGACCAAAACCGCGGAAAAACTGTAGTTCATGCCGGTTATTGAATGATATGGCTGCATTCAGTTTTCATGATTTTCTACAACAAACTAGTATTCCTTAGAAAATTCTCCACAAAGGCTTTCTTCTTTCCGGCAGATAGACTTCGAGAGCATTGTCAAGAAAATTTAAGAACTAATCATGCTTATTTTATTTACTGGCGTAATTTTTTTATCCAGTAATTCAGAATTTTTTATTGAAATTTAAGACGGGACTAGAATTTGTCTGGTAGCCTAGGATGTTTAAACTAATGTATTGACAGGTATAATTTAAATTTAACTTTATACATGATACACTTGTTCATATACATTTTATAATATATACATTTTAAGTTCTTCATTTAGACTTCAGAAATAATATACAAAAGTGGAAATGCGAATAAATGTAATATTAACACACATTCTTAGAGTTGTCTACTAACTAATTATTTTAATAATTTTCATTCGTTTATTATGGTTTTTATTTTTAACTTAATTTGATTCAAAATGCAAAGCTGCCTCCCCTTGAACTCTCCAACTTTTTATGTATACAACTTAACCAAAAGTAATTCTGGTAAAAGTGCCAACAATTATATTCATTACAATGCAGTTCATGAAGAAAGGACACTTAGCATAACTAGCCTTCTAATATTTAGCTAATCAGATTTCAGAAGTTGCACCTGGAATGCTTCATCGCAAGTAACTTGGGATATTTACAAGAAGGCTGAAATCCGTTTTGAACTCCTTGCTTAAAACTAGATTTCGGGAAATTTTGTACCGAGTTCCCGCGTGGGGAGAGACTGGAATGTTGTGTTCTAGGAGAGGATGGAACAGAGGCCGGATGCAGTCCATCATACCCGCCCATTGGCCACGTGGGAAAGGTCGGCCAACTCACTTACCACGACTCGTTAACCATTTTCACGCCTCGAACGATGGCAGATCGAAAATTGTAAGTCGACCAAACGGTTCATCCACAGCTTTAGATAGAAGGGTTTTAAGCCGATTATTAAGAATACCCTAAGCTTTCCTCTTCTGCTTGAATAAATGCGTCCGGAAACCGAGAAACTCAAAGAATACACCACAAAATCGCTTAATGGTGCGATAAACAATGCAAACACAACATATATATATATTAAATTTTTCTCGAAAGCCAAAAATTTATTCTTTTATAAAGTTCTAAGCCTTGACACTTTTTAAATTCGCTATCACCCAACTATAATCGTAATTTTATTCGAAACCAAATTACTATTTTTGAAATTCGATTGTTTAAATACCGACCTTTTTCATGTAGTAATTGTGGCTTGTGTGTCGCCAGTTAGCATATTTTTTAGCTTTGTGCGTTTATCGGTAACTCAATAATTGAAATTGTAATGAGCAGCAAGAAATGAGAATGCACGCATTATTACTATCTTTGATCTTATTCTCTCTTGCGTATAAATGTAAGTTTTTATATTAGATAGCTAATTTTAGTAGAATTATAAAATTATAATCAAAATTGTTGTATTTCCCCGCACAACACAGTTCGAGACAAATTTAAGAGAAAACTATGTCGGAAAAGTAAAAATACAGGAACACGTGCATTTAACATTTAATAAATAGGTATCCCTTTAATTTATATTGAAATTGAATAGATTTAATTGATCACTATGTTAGCTACAACCGTAATTTCATCCTTTTATTGCTTTTCAGAAATCTCGAGAAGCAGAAAATGCTAGAAATATCTCGCGCGTCCTGTTGAAAACTATCTAAAGCCGGAGAGAGACAGCTCAGTTCAGTTGTTTAGTTAGTTGCTTAGTTACTGTTATTGCGAGTTGTAAGTTGTTGTAGTTCTACGCGAACTGAGATAAATCGTAATTAGCTTCCTCTTTAGATAACGTTTTGCACTGAGTTGTATTGTAACGGTTTTAGTCATTTAAAGAATAGCAACTGATTATATTGCGTGATATCTTGAACACTTGTACGAACATCTCTGAGGAAAATTCCAGCATTCTGTTGCATTTCCTTTGATAAGAATAAATTTTATTAACCTCTTATTGGACTTGTGCATTCAATGTATTGCGAACTCGTACACACGCAACAATTTTTGGTGTCAGAAGAGGGATTGAATGCAAGTTACAAGAGCGATGGAGAAACAATTAAGGCAATTGGTGGCAGCCTTTGCTGTGTTCATAGAAGAGGTGAAAGGTGGCCAAGAATCCGTTAAAGAAAATACGGAAGCTGGACAAGAATCCATCAAAGAATAGATGAAAGCCGTTCAAGAAAAGATGGAAGCTGGTCAAGAAAAGATGAAAACCGGTCAAAAATCCGTTAAAGAAGAGATGAAAGTTGTTCAAGAAAAGATTGAAGCAAGTCAAGAGGAAATGAAAAGAGAAATTATCTGCATAATAGAAAACAAATTTGAGGCTATGGAAGACAGAACAGACGTTGTTGAAAATAAAGTTGGACACATCGAAGAGTGAGTTTCTTCTATCAAAGAACAAATAGAAGGGAGAGTTTCTGGTGTGAAGCAAGAATTTCTGCCATCCAAAAACAAATCGAACAACAAATCGATGACAGTGTTTCTGCGGTCGCCAAAAACGTTGATACCTTGAAGAAATTCGCTGCAACGGCAGGAAACAACTCTGATAGTTTTAAATTTTTATTCATGCCTGCTCGTCTCTACGTATGATGGGAAAATTCTTGGAAAGTGTATAAAACACAATTTTCTATAGTTTCGGAAGCGAATGGATGGAATTCCCAAGCCAAGACCAGTCATCTCGCCGTTTCTTTGATAGCAGACGCTGCAGATATCATTCAGACTCTTCCGGCAAACCAAAGGCTTCTTATACTTGAACAGCTCTGACTGGTGGCTTCGAAGCTCTATTCGGTGCGTTGGACTGCGCTTTGGAAAGAAATGCTTAAAAGACTACAAGAGGCTTCAATTAAAATCCCGCCAACAGAAGCCCACATAAACACTCCAGGAGCTCGATGCTGAAAGGCTGTCCACCGCGCCGTTTCGGAATGCCCGAGAGAAAAAAGGAAAATCCTGTCCTTGCAGCAACTCATCATCAGCATTCGGGATTCGGGAATACAGAAGGCTCGACGAATGGCGGATGTCAAGGACTTAAAAAGCGCTCTGCTATATGGCATAAAATTCGAAGCAGCCCAGCAAGCAACTCGCAGAGATCGCCACCCAGTCAGAGTTGTTCAAGTACAACAGCCAGTGAATCAACTGACCGATGGTCTAAAGGATTTACCGGGACAAGCCAATGCGATGAGGCTAAATAGGAGCGACATGAAACAAACCTTAAAGTACTTGAACTGGGGTGCTGAAGCCACATACAACAGAACTGCAGAACAACCCTAGTAGGGAAATTAAGTTAATCCATCCATTTAGTCTCCTCAATCTCAAAGAGAAAAAATCAATGCTCAAAATACATCAGCTCAAATTATTTCTAATTATCATTTAAGTGATACTCAAGCTGATGATTTTCATCTAAATCACCTGCATATGACATCAAAATGTCGCGCACAATCAACTCCGTATAACACTCAACCATACAATTACCGAACGATTACAACTCAAGAAATCACCAGCATTTATCATCCTGCCGAAAAAATATAATACGACTGAAAAACGTTTAGACGATTTGGATAACTACGTACCATTAAACAACTTGAAACAGAAAATTAAAAAAATAACCAAACTTAAAAGAGGAGGTTTGGTTGTCACCCGCGAATGTTACAACGATGTCAAACTCCTTAAAACAGCAATTATAGACAGTCCAGTAGATGTTTCTCTACGAATCTCTTTACTAAGCCTCCCAAAACGTAACCTTCACAATGTTCCAGCCCATTACACGGATCAAGACATTTCTGCCTTAATGTCTTCTTTCAGACAAATGCCTTAATGTCTTTTTAAGAGATTCATCCAACCACTCTTTCACCCCACTTTTCAAACTTTCAGAAAGATCAGAATCTAGAACAAAGTGGGTAACTGAATGTTCCCTACGGTTTTTGAGCTTCTTATCAACATGAAATCAGTTGCAATAGGTTGGAAAACTATCCGAATCAGCAAGCTATTTTCTTAACTTTCGCGTTGTCAAAAATCTGCTGTAATCTATATTGGCCCTCCAATAATAGTTCTAACTACTTTAAATAGAATAACTATCAAATTACAATTCAAATTCATCCTTTATTTTGTACCTCCATTTATGCTGCTCCATCAATAGACTTGCAAGAGATACTTTTAGAACTGGACTCAAGTCAACTGCCTTCAAATTCAAATCATACCATTGCAGGAGACTTCACATAGCCCTGTATGGAGAGCGCCGGTAGAAAATAACAGAGGTATACTCCTTTTAGAATTTTTTAAAGAAAAATGCCTTATAATTTTAAATAACGCAAATAGTCCACCTAAATTCCTAACATTAAGAGCACAACAATGGATCGAATTAACTCTGGCAACGCCTAAAATAGCAACATTAATCTCAAGTTGGAAAATTTCTGAAATAGAATCTTTTAGTGACCACCGATTCATCACATTCGAAATACAATCTGACTTCACTTTTAATAAATACGTCGCTTCAAAACCCAATATGGAGGACACAATAAATTTATATCTAATCTACAAAATAATTCTGTCAATATTCTTCATTCCTTTAAAATAGCCTCTTCAAAAGTGGAATTTAGTGGAAAGTGGAACCTTTATTTCATACTTCCTAAATATACTGGTTATCATAAATTAAGGAACAATCACGATTACTGAAAAAGTTACACGTAGAATTTTATGAAACTTACCCACAATATACAACACATAAGAACATAAAAAGAAATTACCAGACAAATTATGGTAGCATAGAAATTACCACATGTATAAAATGAACAAATCGAAGGTGTCAATTTACTATAGGAAAAGTACCTTCATATGATCGCCTCTAGAAGCAAATACAGCACATACAGCGATGCGTGATGCTTTCAATTATGTGGTCTATCAGTTCCGAAGGAAGAGAGCCATTGCTCTTGCAAGGCAGTTGCAAACGCGGCAAGGGTCTGAGGGGGCGCATTGAGATCACCTAGACGTCTCCTTAAAGCCTCCCAAACGTGCTCGATAGGATTCAAGTCCGGGGATGGAGCCCTGTGTGGTCTTGCGTTGTCGTCCTGTAACAGGAAAGCATCACCTATTGACCCGGTATATGGGATCACATAAGCATCAAGTATGTCATCTTTATAAACCTGAGCATTAACGGTTCCCATTGGAAAGGCATGGAGGTCTGAGAAAAGGCCAAAGAAAAGCCACCCCAAACACAGACAATGCCTCTTCCGTATGCATCTCTTTCACAGATATTTGACGGATAATAACGGGTTCCAGGTTCTCTCCATATCAAATAACGCCTACTATCGTTTTCTAGACTAAAACTTTACTCATCCGCAAAGGGAACAGCCCTACATTGATCAGGCGTCCAGTGGACATGTTGTCATTCCCACTGCAAACGATCACTCATATGGCGTAACGTGAGCGGCAAGCAAACGGCTGGTCGCCTGGCATACAGACCACCTTCGTGAAGCCTTCTAGGCACAGTTGACGCTGACACCAACCTTCCAGTGACTGCAGCAAGGAAGGATGTAAGAAGAGCCGTAGTAGCAGTTCTATTTCTGCGTGCACATAATGTCAAAAATCAGTAATCGGGGCTCGTCGTAGCAATTGGTCGTCCTTGGCTGAACCTCCTAGAGGCAAAATCTGTGGTTTTAAATTGCCTCCAAAGTCTATAAACCACAGAAGGACTCACATTTAGCCACCTGGTCACTTCTGTTTGACTTTGTCCTGCCTGTAGTCTCCCAATGGCTCTCCATCGTAGTTCTGCAGTCAAATGATGCCTAGAGGTCATTGTTATGAATTAGCTATCTCAGATTTCTGATGTCACTATCACAGTGAAATATGTGGGCTTGCTCTTAAACATGGACTTTTATGCTCCTCGCAGATGACGTATTCCGAGTGCAGCACCACTAATTTGCATACTGCAGTTTTACTCAGCTACTCTTACTTGGCAACATATTCAAATTTTACACCGTGTGGCTAATTGAGGGAGTTATCGCTATTTTTGTGATTTTTCCTTAATTTATGATAACCAGTCTATATCATGGCCATTTTTTCGACAGTTTAGGAAATTTACCGCTTCTGGTCTTTCATTAATATGGTTTTAGCATATTAATACGATAAATTAGTATCCAAAACTACATTTTCAATCTGAATAGGTCCGATCCGCTCAACTAATAATTTGTTTCTCTTCGAAATAACTAGTACCAGTACTGAGTCGCTTTCTTTTGATTATCTCTTCAGTTACAAATGAAGACTTGTGGAAAAGAGGGCCCTTTTAAAGGGCGACTAGAGATTAGGGGACCCAATCGCCAAATCCTGGTGGTGAGGAATTATCATTCACCACCTTTTGGTCCGGCGCAACTTTGTAGTCTTAAAAAATTTTTTTGATACCAGGAAACTGAAGAAATAAAATAGTGCCCTCGCCGAGATTCGACATCCGGTGCTTCTGAACACGCGTCGAGAATTCTAGTTACACCACCTGGAAAGAAGGGAGAAAAGTCCACGCGGAAAGACATGCGGAAAGAAGGAAGAAAATAGTTTACAAACTATCAACTGCTTTCAACTCCTTTTTTTTAAACGTATCTGTTTCTGGATTTTTTTTCTTTTCTTTTTAAAAACAATGAACTTTGTTACTAAAGCTGGACAAACTGTTAAGCTATAAAAATTTAATTAAAATGCAAACAGTGATTTTCTTAAATTCATCTTATTACTGTGTCACACGTATTCAGTACGACACAAAATGCAGTAAATTTATAAATACACTGCATAATAATTTAACAGCTTTATGTATAAAGATTTATAACATTGCCAAACATATTTACAGTAACAATCCTTTCTTCGTTTCAGTCTTTTCTGTATTTTAAGAAAAAGTCTGAATTAAAACTCGGGGAGTTCTTCGAACTGATATTAATTATAAGAAGGGAAAATATCTAAATACTTTACCATTCAAGGCATCAACTCTCAAGGACATTACAGTTTTGCAGATGTCCAAATAATGAATCCACTGAACAATCAAACTAATACAAAACAAATTTACACATCTCAGAAACATTGTTATTGTCTCAAACGAATTCTTATTCCTGAAAAGTAAAAGTTCCAATAAAATACTAATTAACTACATTCGAATGTGTTAGGTCCATTCATATAATGAAATATTTAACATAACTTGAATAATTCTACTTTTGTTCAGCGTTTATTTCAAATGAAAAGGCTCAATGAATTGCGAAAAACAAATAATGCGGTCTCTTTTCATTAAGAGGATATTATTTCACCCAGATGACACGTAGGTAAATATAAAACGTTTCCAACCTGATATACTTCTTAAAGCAATGCAGAAATTTTAATAGTTTATTTTTTAATATGATCTCCTTGCAGCTCGATACACTTTTCACGTCATTTAATAAGCAACCTAAAAATGTGCCCCTAAAAAATCATCAGAAGGTTTATCCTGTTCACTGCCATTGTCATTATAATTAACCCTTTGACGGTTATGGAAATGAGCAGTTTCCGTTTACTTAATTCGCACAGCATTAGGAGTAAATAGTAGTCGAAAGTGGCAGCTGTTTTCCCCCGCCGTTCTTCCGAAAATGTCACCTTTCTCTGGCGATGCCGTAGATAGCTCGCCTCGCGCGTTTTAAAAATTTCTTAAAAGTATTTGTAGTACATAAATAACAGTTTTTACGTACTTTAAAATAATTATTAAACAGTAAATTATAAATGATTATAACCAATTATATAAATAATAATAGTTAATTATAAATATAAGACAAATATTAAATTGAAAGGACTAAATAAATACAACTAATGTAAAACTTTATGAAGCACAGTATAAATACAGTAATTACCTAAAAATCTTTTTGTGTGTGATATACTTTAAAACATGGAATTGCACATAATGGGGCATTACAGTCTTTGCAATACGCACGTGTTTCACGGCGAATTCTTTTTCCATTAGCATCATTTTTGCTGCAACATACCACACATCGTCTAGTAGGTTCTTTCTTTTTTTCTGTAGGTGGAAATAATCAGGAAAGTGGCGTGCTGACAATCTTAAAGTATTCGAAACTGTTTCAGCAGGTTTTGATTTCAAATGTCTATGAGTGTGATATTTCTCAACAATTCTTTCAGCTAGTTCAATTCTGAATTGCAAATTTGATTTTTCATTCCCCTTTTTTTTTCCACAGCTGAAAAGCATTAAAAATTGTTATGTCCAATAAATAACGAAATATTTTCTTGTAATATTTCCTTTGTCGAGATCGGGTTACATCATAGTATCCAATTTGTTGATCCATGCGATCTACGCCGCCCATCGTATTATTATAATCTAAAGCAATCTTAGGCTTCTCTATTTCCACATTTTTCAATTTATTTGGGACTTTTACGATTTCAGGATTATGAATTGAGCTTATAAAATGAACATATTTTTTATCTCTCCATCGCATGATCATCATCTTACCTCTTTGATAGGCAAGTAAGTCTCCCTTTTTAAGCTTTTTTGTTTTCAGTTCCTTTGGTAGATCTTTTCTGTTAGGTCTTAATGTTTCAAAAAAATCAGTTTTAGATTTCAATAACATTTCCCCTAACTCGGGAGAGTTGTAGTAATTATCCATAGTAAGGCAGTATCCTTTGTTTAATAGCAGCTTAGACAATGTCAAAACTACCTGAGTAGAAAACGAACATTCTTTATTTTCTTCAGATATATCTGTGCCTTTACCGACATAAATTATAATAGACCACACATATCCACTATGAGATTCACATAACATAAACATCTTGATACCAAATCTGGCCCTTTTAAGAGGTAAGTATTGGGTCCAAGAAAGTCTCCCTTTATACAGCAATAGACTTTCATCAATACATATGTCTTGTTCGGGTGTATAAACTTCCGAAAATTTTTTCTGTAAGTATTTTAAAACGGTACATATTTTTTTTAGTTTTGGCTGAGGATGAGAAGAATCAGTGCTTTCATTCCTATCAAAATGAATAAATTGCATAATAAGGTCAAACCTTCTCGAACTCATGATGTTAGAAAAACTAGGAGTTTCAATTAACTTTCTTTTTGACCAATACATTCTTACAGTTGGTTTCGTAATTATTCCTTGCAAAATTAATATTGCAAAAAATACTCTCAATTCATTTGAATTAGTTTCACTCCAATGATGAGTTCTGGAATGTTCTTTGCTCTTAAATTTATTTAAATTTTCAGCAGCAAAAATGTTGGTTTCCGTAACAATATGATTTATAATCTCATCAGTAAAAAACAGCACAAAATACTCTAGTGGATCAGAAATATTTGTCACGCAAGCTTTCATGCCTACATCACCAGTAAAACTAAATCGGCTAGGAGCGTGAGAACTTGAATCAATTATACACCACTGTTGAACACTCGAAAAATCTTCCTCATCGCTTGAATCGTCTTCTGAGCTTGAAATACTGTGAACAAAGTCTTCATCAGATTCAAAACTTGATAAGCTTTCTGTATCACAATCATAATCATCATCATAACTATCTAACTTTCGCTTTTGAGCCATTTTACTGTACAAACACCCTAAAAACCGCGCCAAAATACGTATAAAATGAACAAGGTCAAAAAAAAATCCACCTTCATTATGCAAAGAAATTCATGGAACTCGTACTGCCATCTGTAGACAGTAAAACTAACTAAATTTCGCGAGTAGCATTCGTTTGAAACACAATCAGTGCAGAATAATAATGGTGAACGAAGTCAGCTCGTCAGCGCGCATTGGGGAAAAATTTCACTACGCGAGTTACTAACCATTTCGGTCAAAATCTTGCTCCCGAGCGGGACTCGTTTGCGCACATTATGAAGCATGATTCGATTGCGAGCTGAACTCGTTCATAACCATCAAAGGGTTAAACATCTTCCCACAAAGATCACATTGATCAGTTTGGAGAGCAGATAAGATACACTTGAAGTTAAGGTTGGACTGTAAGTGAAGGTCAAATAACTACATTTCTTTATTGCTTCTTTAGCAATGACAGCTGAATGCACAAAAGCATTAGTATGGAGAAGATGAAATTCTGTGGCTCAGCGTCCTATGCATTTCCTCTTTAATTTCATTGCGCAATTTACGAAGGCTTGCAAAATATTTCCTTCAAATAGCAGAGTTTCTTTTTTAAAGTCTGTCGTAAGGTTCTTTGACAGTATCAAAATTAAGGCTATTATCTCTTTTGTTGAATGCTACTGTAAGGTATATTTTAATTTTATAACAGTTATTTTAATTTAGTTCACCTTTCCTGTCTTATCTCTTTTCAACTTACAACTCTCTACCAAAATGAGGTTTTAGAAACGCGTTGAATGCAAATGAGGAAGAGAGTAGTATTAAAGTCAAGTTCAACTGACTTCGAGAGAGAGAGTTAGGATTCCTGATTAGTGCGCGTTTGTCTTTGGGCTACGTCTCTCTAAGCTGTTGTTACGCTCGGCCGTATTATTACGTGCCTTTTGATAGTTCGTCGGCTAGTTTAAGATTACGGGCCAACTACTTTTGAACTGTGTTAGCTTAGGCTAAATTTCTTAGTTAGTCATTATTTAGTTCTTATCTCTTAATTCTGAGTTTAAGCCCAAGTAGAGGCTTTGCTGTAAGCCCGAAGAAAGGGGCCGACTGTTAATCTTATTTCGAGAAAATAAAGGATAATTAACCCTTCTTGAGTTTAAGCTTTCTCTTCTTTGAACTAAGCGCTACTTCCCTCAACAGTTCACTAGGTTCCTCGACACTTCATTTAGCAGAATAAAAGTGAGGAAACTTAGACTACATCTTTGCTTTTCTTCGTGGTGCTTCAGCTGGTTTTCTTGCGATAGATGATCATGTTATAGAACCAATGCTCATCAGTTACGATGGCCTGTAAAAATTTCACTGATTTGCACTGCAAAGCTACACGTTGCTGTTTTTGAATCACTGAAAAAAATCGGGGTACCCATTTTGTACAAACTTTGCTCATGTAAAGATATTCATCTGAAATGTGAAAAACAATTATTTTAGACAGATAAAATCTTGCTGCTGTCTCCTTAACGGCTCATCCTCTATCACTTAATATTTAATCCCGGAAATGAACAATATTTGCTGCTGTCAATGCTTCCAACGACCGACCTTCGCGAGAATCCTCTTCCACATATTCTCGGCCCATGCGAGATTATTTTACCTAGTCTCCCTTTGTAGAATACGAAGAAGATGAATAATCATATACATGATCCAAGTGCTATATTTCTTTGAGATTAAGAACTTCTTTAGTGAAAAGTTAATCACAGAACAATACCAAATTTTAAATATTTCTGAACAAAATAATAAATCACTTCATTCAACAAGTGGTGAAAAAGGAACGCATATGATTTCTCAAGCGAGCTTTCAGATTTATTTAGTATTGCCATTACATGTCTATAAGAGGAATTTACTGCAAAACAATTTTTAAAAGTGAAACTGAAAAATATCGGATCTACTTACGCATCCTCATGAAAAACAAATTACGTCAGCATCGTTTTTCTATCGAAACGCAGTGAAAATTTACTCTATGGAATCACTGCCAAATTTAATACAATTCTGCCAATTATTCCATTTCATGATGCCCCACATCTCTTTCACGAAACATGCGAAATATTTTAAAAACTCGGAAAACATCATAAGTCAAGAATATTTTTGAAAAAAAATTGCTCATCAAGTACTTGACAATGAAAAATGAAGCTAATTACACCCTTAAAATTACTAGTTTCAAGTCAAAAGCTATTTATATTTGCGATGCAGCCAAGTTAAAGATAAAGACAGCTCAAAATACAAATTAAAATATAAAAAGGATTGCATCTAACCTTCCATTCAAAAACACCACCTAAGTCATGCTCAAAGGACATTTAGAATCCAAAGTAACCGTTTGAAATCTTAACACAGTGAGAAGTCCAATGTTTCTATTATGAATTTTAAAAGTGTTGCTGGTTCAGCGAAATGTTTAATTTAGGCTCTTCAAAAGAAAAGTGAAGATAATAAAGCATGTAAAAGTGTTCATATAATGCTAAATCTTCATTTCATTATTCTTACATATTAAGGATCTAGTGTCCATGTACAAGGCTTTCGAAATTGTGGTTGCATGTTTTATTTCTTTAAGTATTGATCCTTTAAATATTTATCTATGTATTTCCCACTGCAAAGTTTCTAGTAATAGATTAAAATGTTTTTGAAAACGGAGATGGAGAGATCAGGATTTTGTAAACGCAGAATTTAACCTTTTACATAGGCTCTCCTAAACATGAGGATTATTAGTAAAATACTGCTTTAATAAATAGAAAAAAACTGTTCCATACATTTACGTGTAAAACTGGTAAATATATTGGTAATTAACAACTCCTGAATGCGAACTAGGAATTTATCAGAGAGCGCTGATTTTTTTATTTTTGTTGTTTTTATTGCTGTTGTTAATTGTTCGTTTGTTTACTTCATTTCTCCCTAAATTTGGTAAAAATTTGACCGAAATTTCTTAGTAATATGCAAGGAAACATAATGCAAAAAATATCTAAAAATATCTATAAGAATTGCGCACATAAAAGTACGGAACATTTTTTGCCAAGTTTATTAAAGTGACATTAACATTTTACTGTTTGCATTTCTTTATCTACGATCTAAAAAGTTGTATTTCGCATTTAAAATGTTTTCAAAAAAAAACTATTTTATTTTAATCTGAAAAACTTTGTGTGTAAAAGTCTATATCTAGTATTAATATTTGAGTAAAAAATACCTGCATCCACCTTTTTCAAACACTGTTTATAAATTAATAATATTCCTGCTATATTCTTATAAGGATATAAGTATATCTTTTAATAATATCAAATCAGATGCTTTCCGAGCTGAGCTGAACAAATAACTGGGCGCTTTCTCTTGAGTAAAAGTTAAAAATAGCAAAACTGATTTAAAAGAAATAAAGTGCAGACAATAAAAATCATAGAAAAGTGATACATTTATTTACATTTGAAACTCGATTTTTCAAACTAGTAATCGAAACACGGATAACTGATATTCTACATCGAATTTATCTTCAAAAACAAATTTTTTTAACTTATGCTGTCAATGTAAACTACATCAAAATTTCAGAAATCTCTAATGGAATATTATAAAGCTGCAGTCCATTAATGAGAATTGTCATCTTTACAGAAATATCTCATAGATGATATGAGCAATCAAATCAAAAAATCGACCTTCTTTTTGCCAGAAGGCATAGTTACAATACTTTGAGTAAATATTGGTTGGCAATTATAATATCTCTCAGTTAAATGACACTAGACGTGGTAACTTATGACAACGACATTTTGCATATAATTGTAATCTTTAAAATAAATTTATTTACGTATTAAACAAAACATTCCTAAATTAAAATGCCAAAAAAGTAATGGGAAGGATGGATACAAGCTATTTAATACAGCAAAAATACAAATTTACAATATTATGGATGGATACAATATTTAGTAGCAAAAGTAAGTAGGAAAGCTGCATATTTAATTTGCTACAAATTTGCTTTATTTATATGAAAATGTATGCGGTAAGGCTTACATTTAACATAAAATGCAGAAAAATTTTTAAAATACATGAAAATTTGTAACTCAACAATTTTTAGTTTGAAATAAATTCTCAACCAGCTGAAAACTAACCCTGTATTTGATTTATAATTATCTGGCTTCTGGGGGAATTGGAATTCAGCTGCTTTTAGCACCAACCTACACAAGCAGCAGCAGCTCTTCCAGTTATAAGTGCCACTGGATGTTTTGATCGTTTGACTGGCATTCGTGTAGTTACGCAATCTGACAGGTATGAAGCGTACATATTAATTAATTTATTTTAATAATGGAATGTTTAACAATGCTTTAATAATTGTTCAGAGAAAAAAGATTGTTCGATTTAAAACTGGCCTGTCTTTGCGTCAATCCAAATAGAAGCTCATCAGATTTGTAGAAAATTGATTTGTGTGACTAATATTCGTGTTTTTCGAACGGGTTTTCTTCTTTAGCGGTTAGAGAGAGATAACGAGGGGGCATATACATAGCATAAACATTGCAATGAAGTTTTAAAAAATTATTCTTAAACTACCTTAAATTTATTAAATTTCACAACTTTAATAATTTTATAGAATAATGCAATAAGCATTCAGCTGTGGCAAACATGCTTTCATTCTTTTAAAGCAGTTTAAATGACTGATAAATAATCAATTCTAAATAAAGTATTTTTATTAATTTTTCAGACATATTTTTTTATCTCCGTAACAGCAGTATTTTTTCTAAAGAGTTCTTTAAAATAATACGTTATATTTCAAGGCAAACAAATGGCTTTTTAAATAATGCACTTATATTAATGATACGGCATTAAAAAGAGTTAAAAGTATGAAGTTTTCTTTGGGGGGGAAGTGCCATTTGCAGATAAAGCATTAAATTTACATCTTTCCCACTTCAGAGGTACAGCTCATGTAGCGTAATTCGAATATTTTATTAAGTGACACATACAGACATTGGTTAGCATAATAAACAGTTTTATTAAATATTTACAAAGGAAGCTGGATGCAACAAAATCACGTTAAAAACGTTCAACAGAAAATCCCTTCACTTCGATTATGGATTATGGACTCGATTTAATGCTTAATTTTAATCGCTATTTCCTTTGAAGTTCCACAGCTATATTTTAAAACTGCCCACGACCTTCACTACCTTTAAATTTCGCAGTTGTATTATATCTGCCTAATAAAACATTCAACGCAATACATTGGATAATTGAAAACTTTCCGTTTCTCATAAAAGCCATTAATTTAGTGACAAATTAGAAATTCAGACCGGGGTGAGAAGACGTTTTCATTACATATTAATAGCGAAGACAAATAAGATTTCTATTATGAATAAGTAGGTATGACGCAAACTTTCTCTAAGTTTCATCTTTAATATATTAATTAATTCTCGTATATGACCTTTATTCTCAATGTCATCACAAGAAATAAATTGCTAAATAAATGCTCGGTGTTTTATTTATTGTAGTGAAACACAGAAGTCTTGTAACATGTTAGAAATACACACATATCTAAAGAAGGAGTGATGGCATATAACTTTTCTTTCAATTGGCAAGACGTCGTAAAGATAAAAAAATTAAAAATAACAATCAAATATCCTTAAATAGTTTATTTCATTACTTGTGAACATAAGCATGAAATCGCATTGAACAACTGTAACAACTTTTAAAAAGTGCTATAAAAGTAAGTGAAAGAGAAACATTATCATTTTTACACTTCTACGTATCTCGCCTTAAAGTCTTCGTTTATTCATACGGTAAAATAATTGCAAAAATGAACTAAAGAGAACATGATGTTTTTTTTCATGTACTCAATACAGTATAACTGAAATTAAACAAACAGAACGTATTTTCTATTTCAAATGTTATTAAAAAGAATTGTTCTGTTAACATTTTGAAGCAAAACATTTCTGCTTCTAAAATGTCTTTTGTTCGTTGATATGACTAAAGATTTATCATGATACACGGAATGAACCACTCGCATACCTTGTTTAATTTTCCTTGAAATTTATGTTTTGAATATATTCATAGATAAAAACATTCATATCATTAAGTACTGAGCCAGTGATTTGAATAAAATGAAAATTCTACAAAATTTCAGATTTCTGATGCACGATTATCATTCATTAATCAGCATTATCTATTAGATAGGGAAGTAATATTTATTAACATTCAGATTTTTTTTTCTCTACCAAAAAAATTTTAAAAGAAAACAAAACAAAAAACGAATACCACAGAAAATTTTAATTATTGTTTATAAAAGTTTCAATGACCAAATTATATAAAAAATACAATGAAGTGCGCTTTTTAATACATCTCAAATGCAGAAAAGCTTGTCTATTAGCCCTTTGCTCAAACGAGATCAACTCTTAATTAAAATAATTGGAGGAAAATAACACTGAATAAAGTAATCCAAAAACAAGTCTTCTCCATTTAATGATTGACATTTATCATTATTTTATTTTAGCGGTTAATACATGTTTCACCAGAAAACTAACAATCAGAATATATTGCATAAGTGTATAACTTTCAAGTATTTTGTTTAATATATTACTAAGCTAATTAAAAACACGATGTAATAAAAAAGTAATTGAAAGTTGATATATGGCCAAAAGGT
The DNA here is from genome assembly GCA_000611955.2 of Stegodyphus mimosarum. NCBI lineage: Eukaryota > Metazoa > Arthropoda > Arachnida > Araneae > Eresidae > Stegodyphus > Stegodyphus mimosarum. Next base: position 68,202 of record KK122335.1, read on the forward strand.
CAAAGATCAACAAAGCTATAACAATTATCGCCAAGCTGTAGTTGAAAATAAAGCTAGTATCTCTAAAAACAACCTAACATCCCGACAAAAACAATAACAATCTGTAATACTTTTATGTTTATGTTTTATGTTTATGCTTTTATGTTTTATATTTATCTTTAGATCTCTATATTGATTGATCAAAAAGGGTGTTAAATTTGTAGTAATATCACTCAGATTCATTCGCTAAATTAGGTATGTAATTTACACTAAATATTGAAGTTCCATCTCAATGAATTCTGCTCTTTTGAAAAGAAGAGAATAATAGGCATACATAGAGAAAAGGTAGCACTGATAAGATGTTGTTGCCTCTAATTCTAAATAATTTATGTACCACGCATTATTAATTAAGCGAAATTAGGTGATGGAATGAGAGAAAATATCACTTGGATTAAATATGGATTTGCTTAACAAATTTAACTGAAGTGAATAAATCGAAAATAAAAGACAGTATTTTCTTTCTAGTTACAAAAATATTAAAATATAGTGACGTTTGGTTATAAGACAAAATATTTTACGCCGTCGTGATTATACACAACGTCCACAAAATTCCTTAACCAGCCCTTCTTAAAAAAATGTATTTAAAAAACAAGTTTCATTACAAAAGATTTAAATTCCCTAATCTCGTACATTTTTTAAATAAATTATTTAAATAGGTATGCGAAGTGCACTATTTAAAATTAAGAATGCCACTTCTGTAAAAAAAAATGAATATTTTTCGCACAAAAAAAAAATTTACACAGTATCTACAAAAGTTCTTATAAGCCCTTTGTTTTTGCAACCGTTGGTCGTAGACTGTTATAACGGTCTACGACCAACGATTTTGTAGATACTGTGTATAATTATAAATTATACCAGTATCTACAAAACTCCTTATAAGCCCTTTGTTTTTGCAACCGTTAGTCGTTATTTCCAAGCACAAAAATGTTTCAAATGATAAAAAATATTCATATTCTGGAATTTTTTTAATTTAAAAATTAATTTTGCACAAATTACGGAATCTAACTTTTCAGATTTTCCTGAAGTCCCTACAATTTCATTTAGGAAAAAATTATACTTATAAAAAATAAATTACAAAATGTGTGACTCTCACACGAAAACTGATGGAGCTATATAATTTTATCGCTAACGTTTTAAAACATATAAATTACTAGCGTGAAAGTACACTTACTTCCAAAAGTTAAGCATGGAGAGGAAAATGCTAATTTCCGGAAGCCAATCAGAATTGAAGAGGCTGCAATTCGCTGCAGAGGTAGATGGAAGTATGCAAATATGTTAGGTAACAGCCAATCGCGCTTTCATGTCAAGAAATATGCAAAAAGGCAGTCTTATAAGAAGCCAGCTTATGAAAGCTTACAGAAGTTGATTGTAAGTGCTGATAGAAGGTGTTTAAAATTTTCGTACAATATATTTTCAAGACATACGTTTTTCTATGACCTCCAGGAGACGAATGGAAGATTTTGAGGGCTGGTGTTCTGTGGGGCACATTGAAGCAAGCAGGACAGTCGATCACAGATGTTGTTCTTTTCTTCGGCGTTCATCATTCTGTAATTTCACGTTTATGGAAACTATTCCAAACCACACAGACAGTTGTCCGAAGGCCCGTAGCCGGTCGCCCAATGGGCTACAACTCCCACGGAAGATCGATATATTGCTATTGTAGCCAAGCGAAATCGCAGAGCGACCTCCACGTGTGTGACATCTATGGTTACAGCGTCCATTGGTAAGGCGATATCTGCAGCTACTGTACGCCGAAGATTACATATGAGTGGACGGTACGCCCGAATACCTCGAGTTTATGTTCCTCTATCCGTTCAGTCAAGATGGGCACGATTACAGCGGTGCCGGGAACATGTCAGTTGAAATGTGCCTGACTAGGGCAATGTCATGTTTACTGATGAGTCAAGATTTGCTCTGGAGCCAGATGACAAGCGTATAAGGATATGGCATGAACAACGAATAAGCAATCAGTCCCAAAACATCACCGAACATCAGGCATTCCGAGGCGGAAGCATTACGGTGTGGGCAGGGATTTCATTAGGATATCGCACCGACCTGCACACCTTTAAAGGGGATTCTTTGACGACTGTCCGGTATCGAGATGAAGTCCTAGAACCCATTGTGAGATTGTACGCTGCAGCAGTTGGCCCTACTTTTGTTTTAATGGACGATAACGCACGTCCCTATAGAGCTGATATCGTCGATGACTACCTGGAGAGTGAAGGGATTGCGCGTACAGCGTGGCCAGCATATTCGCCCGATCTTATTCCCATTGAAAATCTTTGGGATTCTCTCGGCCGTGCTGTATCTTCACGTTTCCCACCTCCAGCCACTCTTACTGAGCTGGAAACTGCTTTACAAGGAGAATGGCGATTGCTTAATTCTGCGGTGGTTGAATGCCTAATCGAAAGCACGGTCACAAGTTGTAAACTTTGTATACAGATGAGGGGGGATCACATAGCCTATTAATGTCCTTTTTTTTCATTTTATACTGTTTATTTTCACTTTATACATAATTCTGTCTAATTCTCCAGTATGTCATTATCTGATAGCTTACAAAAATTTAATATTGTTTTTTTTTCTGTATATAATTATTGATTTTGTTTTATGCATAAATATATATGCTACTTTCCTCCCGAATTTTGTGTCAATCAAAGCAGTATTTGTTGATTTTTTTGCATTTTACATTTTCGTGCTTAACTTTTGGAAGTGAGTGTATTTTCGGCATGTCATTTATCCCAAAACATTAAATTAGAGAATACTACACATTAGTAAATCACAGAAGAATATCACTGAATGACATTTAAAAACAAAAATGAACCTCGAATTGTTCTTACGTATTTATAACCTACTTCTAAAGACATGCTGAAAATTATGTAAATTTTGAAATCAAATATCTAGGTTTATTTTTGTAGTCACGCGTTTTGCATTTTATTTTTATAATGAGAAAAAAGTTCCTAATATTAGCATAGGGACTGTGCAACCATATAAAACATTAAATTTTGTAATTTTTATAAAATTGATTTTTTTTTAATTTAAATTGCCGAAGCATAAATCTTTGAATCACTTAAAATATTTGAGTGTTTGAAAATTCACTTCTATGATCAATGTTTGCGAAAATAAAGACTGGGTAAATGTACACGATGTATAAGGTAATAAGAACTTTTATAGAATCCTTTCAGGGATTTAACTGTGTGCGGAAGCGTTTAAAACGAAGATAAGATATTCTGATTGTAGCTTGCAGTTCCTTGATACGTTGTTATATTACATAACTAAAATTAGAACTCTAGAGGAACATTCGGAAAGTTCTGCGGTTTTTCAAATCAAAGCGTATTTTCTTGTAATTAGTATTTTTTTACTGTTGATAAGCAGTTATCTTGATTAAAACTTATATTTAAATATTGTTTTTTTTGCTTATGTTCCTTAATTCTTGGATGTATTGTTGGGTAATGTTTCCACAGTGTTTCCCAGTTCCCTAAGAATGAAGAACCCAGAAGTTCATTTTCATCATGTTATGCTCTTTTATTTTAAAAAAGGAAAAAATGCTAGTCAGACTGCTTGTAAAATTTGTGCTACATTACGAAAAAAGTGCTGTTTCGGATGACAAAATTTGAAGGCTGTTTGAGAAATTTAAACGTGGAAATTTCAACTTAGATATCCGTTCAGGATGACATTCCAGTGTAAACACAGACCTATTGCTGTAAATCCATGTCCACTTTAGACACTATCAGACAAAAAAATCTACCTAAAAAGTGCAGTACATGATCATTTAAAGAAGATTTGGTACATGAGATGCTATGATATCTAGGTACTCCATACTTTAACAGAGAAGAATACGCTTGTTAGAGTTTTGAAATGTGATTCTTTGCTGAAAAAAGCAAAGAAGCTCCATTTTTAAAATGGCTGACTAGCGGGGATGAGAAGTAAATACCATGCAATAATGTTACAAGAAAAATTAATCATGTGGTAAGCCAGGAGAATCCTTTAGTAGCATCGAAAGTGGCTTTCATCCTAAAAAAGCAATACTTTGTGTACGGTGGAACTACAAAGAAATTGCAAACTAAGAATTGTTGTCACCACAATTTACCTCCAACTGACCGGTTTTTGAGGTGTTGTACTCCATAATGACCTCACCTATGCTCAACTCCATATTTAGATGAATGTCAAGATAAATACTTTTTGAACACGCAACAATGTTTTCTATCACTTCCCTATATTTACTAGACTCTTGGATCTTCATCTCATCAGACAACTTCAAAATTCTCTGAACAGCCTGGAGTTCACTTCTTTGAACCGTGTCAAATAGCACCTCCGTAATTTTTTTACAAAAAAACTAACAACTTTTTTTAAAAAAAGGAATTTTCCAGTTGCCATAGAGAGGACAAAACGTCACAGAACAAAAACACTACTTATGTGCTTCAATAAAATTTACTTATGTTTTTGTACTGCTTCATTTGCACTTAATCATAAAAAAAAACGCAGAACTTTCCGTATGACCCAATACTTTTATATTCTGTAGTTCTGTTATTCTGAAGTTCGAAATAAAGTTACTGACATCTTGTAAATGCAATACATATTTTTACAAAAATAGTTATGCTCAATATGATTAATAATTAATAATAACATTAACCCTTTTCTATTTCAAATAATTCTTTAATAACAGGCTGTTATCTACTAAAGATGGGGCTGCCTGAATTGTTAATCATACTAGAGAATTTGACCCAACTAGCCAGTTTTCTTTTGGAGGTATCTAATATTATTTACAATACAGTCATACTAAAACATAACATTTCATGAATGTGCGACATCAAAGTTTTCATACTATGTAAAATCATTAAATTTTTTTAAAAAAAATTAAATTGCTGTCTAGTTTATTACATTATTGAAATGAATCCAGATGTAGAAATTCAAAATACATGTTGGAAAAGTCATTAAAGCATATAAAGAAATTCAATTCCTACTCAGTTTTATTTCCAAAATTAATTTATATATAAAAATTCAGAATACATGTTAAAAATAGCAAGGTAGTGAACATAGAATTTAAGAAAGGTAAAAAAAAAAAAAAAACATGGCAACTTCTATATCATAATTTATACAATCTATACTGTTAATGAACTGTTGCTTCCTAGAAATAAGTTATAATCCGCAAATCTTCCCTAATACATATTCTCTTTTTTCAAAAATATTTATGAAACATTGCTGTGCCGAGATCGCATAAGATTAAAACATTTCTGTACATGGTACGCATATTATACACATATTAGCACGAGCACTTACGTATGAATACGAAAAGAAAATATTACTGTTATGAAAAAGAAATGCAATCTGTTTCGGTACTTCCTCGAATTTTTTGACTTTTATATTTAGTAAATTTTGAAAGTGATATGCAGGGAAACGAAATCATTGATTTTTACTGCTAAAGCCGTTGGTACTATAGTTTTCTACTATCAAGTCATTTCCTACTATTTTGCAAAATTCTGAATTCCTTTTACAAGCATAATAAATGCAGTCTTTTTAATCAAAAACAATGACGTACATTACGCAAGAAAAGAAGGAGAATAACCTTGTTTATTAGAAATCACGTAATTGTTGAAGCCATCGGAATGTATCTCAAAGGGGTAAACTAATGAATCTCAAAGGAGTAAAAAAAAGTAAACTGTAACTGATAATCCTATAAAAAACAATACAGTGTAACATCAAATTCTGATAAGACGCAGTCCACGAATGCTTTGTCAGGACTTTGTGTTCTGTGCATCTTTTTTGGAAACATTGTAAATTCTGTAAAGGGTTCTTATCCTTACGTTCTAAGTCCTGAACTGGAACAGGGAGCGGAAGGTACGCTATGTTCTGATGTAACTGCTGGGCTGGAGAATAACTGCACGTGAAGGGATTTGAAATCCTCTTTTATTCAATCACTATTAAATACAAACCTCCCAATTCGGGAGAGATACAGAACGTAAAAGACCGCACTTTGGTCACTTAACAATCAAATAAATTTAAATAAATTAAAATAGAACTTAAATTAAACTTTGCTTCGCAGAGCAATTCGCGGAAGTTGGCCTCTATCTAAAAGGGTGCGTAGCAAGGTATACTAAATACTACCGCACTTTAATTTATTTTACAATGCAATCACGTAGTAAGCACTATGGCTTATAAATTTAAACTGCTAGCTGGTCAGGCGAAAGTTGAGCGGCGTGACCGTGATCTGAGGCAAAGCTCTCACACACCGAGAGGTTTCTACCTCTGGCTTAAATAGTGCTTGGCTGAACTTCAAAAATTAGCATAAGCTAAAAACGCGCGCTTCTTCTGACAGGAAGTTGAAGCAGAGAGGAGATAGAAAAGATTTAAATTAAAATAAACTTGGTTAGTTTAACTAAAACCTTACAGCTTGGTAAAATAACTAATCAAACATAAAATCCTTATTAAACCACACTGCATGCTGAGCAGTGTTAATATCGACATGGTCACGGAATATGTCTGTTTCTCTTCTGCCCTCATCGAATTTTCAATATTTTTGCTAATGATACACAATAAGTACTGCATAATAGTAAGTTAATACACATTTGACGTTTAATTAAATAACTTAACAATTCTTTTTAATAATGGACAAGAAAGAAAAAAGTTTACCGGTATAACGTGTTACTTTTTGTATTAAGGAAAAAATAAAGCAAGATTTAAGTAACAATTAATATAGCCTTGCAAGCTGATTTATTTACTTATTTTTCTGATAAATAACGTGCAAAATACAGAGAAAAAAACTGACAGTTAGCAGGATACATAATTAAATAAATATATAGATAAATAAAGATCTTTTCAGAGACAATAGATACGAATGAAATTTCAAATAATTTTAAAATGAAAAATGGGAAAAAAATTTACCTGGAGGGCAAATACAGTCTGTGGACAGGATATTCCTTTTATAACGCCGCGATAAGAACTGATATCCCATTTGCTGAAACAGGAAAGGATTAATATGAGAACAGCAAATTTATAACAAATAAAATCTGCCTTATCTTCTGAAAAATTTGATGGCAAACGAAAAGTAGAAATCAATGTTAATCGAACATTTTACTTTTTTTATAAAAAGTTAAAATAATTAAAATAACAAACAATTTGAGAAAATCTATCCACATAAGCAGATTTGTAAAGTGCCTCCACTAGTTCCTATAAAATATAATACTTATGCAGGTAAAAATTTGCTAAATATTAAAAAATAATATCGATGAGATCAATAAAATTAAATGTTTAAATTTCAGAACAAAGTTCTAAAAAATCATACAATAAGATTAGGTTAGCATAACAATGAAAATCCTCCATAAATATAAAATTTTCATAGCACAGACATAAAAAGCAAACAGCTGTATATCATAAAAAACACATTTCTCGTATAAAATTTCATTAAACTACAAATAAGAATAAATATTTTCCTCTCAGTCCTTGAAACTGTTTTATAAGAAATAATAAATAAATCTTTCATATAAAAATGGGTTACAGGCAAAAACATTCCGTCAGAAAATGTCGAGGAGAAAAGAATACAAGGCGGTCATCATGAAAACATTGTGGCTGAAGAGAAGCAAGGAGAACACATCGCAGTTCTAAAACATCGTGATATAAAACAACATCGTCAAAAATAAAACGTTTCAAAAACATCGCAGTTTTAAAACCTTCGTGGTGGAAAATATCATGGTAAAAATTAAAGAATCTACAAATCATCGCAGGATAATAACAATGCAGAAGTGTAATTTTTAGGCTTTACATATTATAAATACATATTCGGATAATGATTTGGGAACTCAAGAAGGAATGAAGAATATTTTTACCTCTGTGTTTTATATTGTTGAATTAACTAATAAATTTTTTCTAAAAAAAGCACGAAGGAAACATTAGCGTTCAAAAACTCAAAATGACCAGAAAATTAATTCTATGCATTGCAGTTAATATTATTTTAAATTTATGCACTAAACAGAGGTTATTATTTAATTTTGTTTATCAATACAACTTTTATACAACTTTTATAAAGTTAAACTAAATAAAGTTGTATTACTTTTATAAAGTTGTAAAAGTATAAAGTTATTTTATAAAGTTGTATTAGTTGTAAAAGTATTAGAGTAAAAAAAGTATTGTAAAAGTATTTAAAAGTATTAAAGTTGTAAAATGTAGTTTTTCATCAAAAATATAACTAAAAAATCTGATGTATACACAACATGACTTCCTTGTACGGAATATTAAATTATAGGCATTCTTCCTGCATTTGATTTAAACTTATTGAATTAAATTAAATCTACTGCGCTATAGAGTAAATGCTTTCTTTAAAATGTACTATATTTGTTTACCATTGCGACACTCTGGCATTTAACAACGTTACATCTCATTCATTTTATAACTTAGAATATACAAAACTTATATCGTCTGAAGAATTGCCTAATCGTTGCCACATGTTCTATTCCAATACTATAATAAATCTAAAACGATGTATAAAAGATCCTAATATTAAAAAAAAATAGTTTTTCACAGACGATTCAGCGCCGCTTACCTAATGCGCGTGCGCTACTCGCAAACATTCTCCTCTGTCTAAGTCAGACTGGCGACAATATTGGCTGCTAAAACGAAACACTGATTTCCTCGAATTTCAATAGAGATATCTTTCTCATTCAATTAATTTAGTTTCGCGGCAAGGCAAAATTACATAAAAACCCAAAATATCTTCATTAAAAATTGAAAAATACAGAAAGGCATAAAACACCAAATACAGTTAAAATAATTCAAAAAACAATTATTATTATTAAAATTAGAGTTCCTACGCAAAAAGCAGGCAATTTGGTCAGCAGGCAAGAAGGCAGATTTTTCGGTGCACAAAACTAAAAGTTTCCTTTTGGTCTCACTCGGCAAAAAGATACTGACTATTCTGCTAAGTTTCAAATGTAAACAAATACGGCTGCTACAGTAAGAAAAATTAGACTTAGCCGCACTTAAACAACTTTTAAATTGTTGATAATTCTTCAACTATTGCATACAGATTAAATAAAGGCATAAAAATCTTAACCGGAAGCTAAAAACAACATATCCGATCATTTTTAAAGCAAAAAAAATGGGCAATTTACCAACATATAAGAAAAAAATCTGAGCTCACGAAGCCGAGTAACAGATCGAGTGTGTGTATATATATATAGAGAGAGAGAGTGCGTACGTATGTACATACAGACGCCACTAAAAAATCTCTTCCAAATCCATTTTAAATCAGTTTTATAACTCGTTTGCGGAAATAGAGTCCTTTATTCCGTCCCTACGTACAGATGTCACGCAAAAACATCTTTAAATAGCATTCGATAGCGGCCAAAATTGATATTTTCCTTGGAATATCATACCCGGAATTTTTCGTAATTACAATACTTCCTTTACTTAGCACAAGGATTTAAAAAGTAAATATTTTTGTACCAGTTGCCTAACATATTGCTTTAGAAACAGCTTTTATTAATTACAGCCATGGTCTTCCTCTACTTCATACAAGGAAGTAAAAATGATTACAAAAGAGAGATCCAGGGATATACGTGCAGATCAACTGAATTTAGGTTTGTTGGTATTACAAAAAATAACGCAGAAAAAATTAGATTATGATACTAGGTGTAAATACACTGGTGTGCAAAAATTAAGGACGAAGTCGGAAAATTAGCATATCAAGCTGAACGAAGAGGCAGAGCGGACAGAAAGACCAATCAGGAGATTAAGTAAGGTGATGTACGGTAGCACATGCGCAGATATGCAGGTAGACGTAATGGAGGAGTGTCTGAGTAGTATAAAGCATGTTGTCGGTGTAAGATCAGTATTTCTGGAAAAGAGATTGCACGCCGTATAGCAGTTAAAATCACACCGAGTTGCTGCCTCAGCGAGAAATGGCGAATAATCAATCTGTTAGACGACATCTGGATGTTTTTACCCGAGGTCGAATCATTGGGAAGTTGGAGGAAGGCCGCAGTGTGGCCGCAAGTGTGGCTGCAGAGTTCGGAATTGATCACAGCATCGTTTCACGACTTTGGAGACAATTTCAAACTACAGGAACAGCTATCCGGGGGTTTAGTAGTGGTCGTCCACGAGAAACCACACCCGCAGATGACCGGTATATTGCCTTACAGGCCAGAAGAAACAGGCGGCAGACAGCGGGAGAAATCGCTAGACACACGACACAGGTGACTGGACGACCGATGTCGCGTTTTACCGTGGCCAGAAGACTGCACGGTGGTGGTCTGTTTGCACGCCGCCCTGTATGGTGTGTACCTCTAACGCCTGCCCATCGGTAAAGGCGTTCTTTGTGGTGCCGGGAACATCGGAAATGGAGAGACAATGAATGGGGACGAGTACTCTATACAGATGAGAGCAGATTTAGTCTGAGTTGCGATTCTAGACACATACACATCTGGACAGAGCGGGGAACACGCAATAACCCCTTCAACATCATCAAAAGGGACTGTTTTGGAGGTCGCGGAGTTCTCGTTCGAGCAGACATAATGCTTGGTAGCCGGACCGACCTTCATATCTCCCAAGGAGGTTCGTCACCTGGGACTGCTATTGTAACGAGGTTCTTCTTCCTTACATGCGTCTTTTCACAAGGGCTATGGGTCCTCAGTTCCTCTTCATGGACGACAACGCTCCACCTCATCGCACAGTTACTGTCGAAGAGCTGTTGGAGAGTGAAGATATTGAACACATGGATTGGTCGGCAAGGTCTCTGGATCTAAATCCCGTCGAGCATGTACGGAACTTACTAGGGAGACCCGTGGCAGCACGTAACTTATCGCCAGTAAAGATTCCGAAACTACGATTGGTGCTACAAGAGGAACAAGCAGCAGTGTCTCAACAGCTCATTAACAACCACATATCCAGCATGCACAAATGATGTGAAACCTGCCTAGCAGTCAGGGAAGATCATATTCCCTATTAAAGACCGGAAGTTTCTTGCTGGACACCCATCACAGGGATGTTTCGGCCTTCAGTCGCATTGCGCTCCATGCTACTTTTTCAATAAAGCTTCTTTTTATCCCTCTGATTTCTCTTTTAGTAAGTGTTGCTTACATTACTCATGCCCTTACGTATTGGGGATCTTACGGTATTAAATGTGTTGATTTGGAAAGCAAAGTTATATTGAAAAAACCGTCTCATGCACCGTCTCATTAATTTTTGCACACCAGTGTATTTTATGAACACTTGATTTCCTTTAATTAAAATAGCAATTAAATTATGTGTTATTCAGTTACCCAATAAAATACAAATTTTAACAAAAAGAAAGGAAGAGGGAAACATTTGACTATGTTTATATATTAATTGGAATGACAAATTAGATTTTGTTTACAAACGATTAGCTGGAAGTGACACTTTACTTCAAGCTCGTTGTTAAGTATTTAAAACATGGAAATTGTGGAAGATCATATGCTGCGCACATCAGATTTTTTTAAATACCTTTTGTATAAAATAAACTTCAAAATTTTGTAACTATACTTTCGAGTTTCAGGTAAATCATAAGATTTCTAATTTTTTTTTCACTGCAACGTTTACAATTAAATGAACACTATTGAATTTTAAATGAATGGCCAATGGATAATATGAAAAAAAAAGGCATGATGAAACGTCCGAGTATTTGGATAGTAATAAAATTAAATGCACAATCACTTATAAAAAAAACTCTGATGTGTACACCACGTGACTTCCTTGTACGGGATATTAAATTATACGCATTTTGTTCTGCCTTTCATTTAAACTTATTTCCTCGAACTTCATCAGAGACATATTTCTCATATAATTAATTCAGTTCTCATTTCGTGACAAGGCAAAAATAAATACATAAATCTTCAAAATATCTATATTAAAAATTGAAAGATACAGAAATACATAAAATACCAAATACAGTTAAACCATTTAAAAAAATTTCTTTTAGAATTAAAATTACATTTTCTACGCAAAAAACAAGCAATTTGGCAGATTTTTCGGTACGAAGAACTTAAAATTTTACTTTTGATCTCACTCAACAAAATGACACTGTAAGCGTAAAAACTGACTTAATTTGTTATGGACGCCATGGTTATTCAATTTATGGGATAACTTAATAACTTAAATGATAATTCCAGACTGGATTAACCATAATTTAATTCGCAATAATAAAAGAGGACGTTACTTTGTTTTTGCGAAGCTGACTTTCTCTAGATTGGCAACAAATCCACTATTCTGCTAAGTTTCAAATGTAAACAAATATGGCAGCTATGGTAAAAAAATTAGGCTTAGCCGCACTTCAATGACTGTAAGAGGCAGGTTAACTAAAGGCATAAAAACCTTAACCGGAAGAGAAGAACAACATAATTCAATCATTTTTAAAGCAAAAAATGCACAATTTACAAGCATATAATAATAAAGAAACTGAGCTCACTGAACCGAGTAACAAAGTGGATATATATATATAAAAATACTTTTGGCGCGGCCTCTTGCTACCAAAATAGGAGATGCACATCTACATATTACAGCAGTACTATATAAAAAACTACAATGTTCTGAAGCTAATCATTTTTGACTTATGCAAGATACATACATACATACATACGTATAAACGTACGTACGTACAGACGCTACGAAAACATCTCTTCTGAATCCCTTTTAATTCAGTTTTACAATTCGTTTGGGAAAAAAGTCCTTTATTCAGTCCTTACGTACTAATATCAAGTAAAAACATCGTGAAATTGTTTTCGATAGCGGTCAAAATGGATATTTTCGTTGAAATATGGTACCTGAAATTTTTCGAGATAACACTACTTCCCTTTTACTTCGCACAAGGAACTATAAAAAGGCAATCGTTCGTCTTTTGGTGTTTTTGAAGCAGTTATTCAAGTATTGTATACTCTTCTAACGTCCTCAAAATCTGTTAAAATTCGCTCCCTGCATCGGCTTTTTCAACATTTTCGATAAGGTAAAAATTCGTTCAGAAAGGTGATGATGAAGTTTTTCTTAACAATTTAATTTTCAGTGCGATATTTAGCAATTTATACTGCCCTGTTTACAGCTTAAAACAGCGTGTAATGAATAGATAAGTCGCTCATTTCTAAGACCATTATCACAAAATCCCTTTTGCTTGTGCTCTGTATGCCTTAAACCCGAAAAATAAATAAGTAAAATAACAATTTCCAAATATATATAAAGCACTACTTTCCAATTAAAAACATACCCTGATTCCTTGAGAAACAAGTTTCAGACAAAGATTTTACAGAGAACTTAGAATCATAGAATTAAAACTATTAATTGAAAAACTAGCCTTTGAGTTCAATAAAAACATGCATAATACTCGAAACATTGTTCCATATAGGCAAACAGGCACCAGAAAGATTTGCTACGCTACTTTCTTGACATTTTGGTCCTTTAGAAAAGGATAAGTAACGTAAATACAGGGCGATTTCTCTTAGGAAGTTCCTCTAAAAAGCATACCTCCCCTTAGGAGCTTTGCCTTAATAAATTCCAAAAATAAACAAAAATCATATAAATATATTTCTAACCTTGAAGAACGTATAAATATGAGCTTATCTTCTTCAGAAGGGTAACATACTGACAGTCTAATAAATAGCTATCCCGATAGCGTCACCATAATCAAATAATCTAAATTCTTATACGCTGCGCATTCATTAGTTTATCATAATTGATATGCTATTTAAAAGAACAAGAAAAGCCGTAAAGAAAATCGAAGTACAATTTTTCAGATGACAACTTAAAAAGTAAAAAGATACCATAAACTGGTATCCTTGCACATAATCTAATGAACTAATTCATCAAAAATTAAAATCAAACACTTTTCATAAATATGACACCGAGAAATATATGCTTGTATTAACTAGAGAGAAAATTCCACGAAACGAATTTGCTGAAATACAGTCAAAGAAGTAAATTGTACATGATTTTTTTTTCTTTTTCATTAAGTAAAAACTTGATAAAACATACTATTTTCTCAAATAAAATTTAATCCTTAACATCTAAAAGGAAATAAAAAGGTACCATTATTATTAGCACATTTACTGCCAGAGCAAAATCGGGTAAATACTATGTAGGGCCATTTTTTAATTCGAATGTTTTCTTGTTCTATTTATACCAAAAATCAGTTCAGTGCCCAGTTTTTGTTTGAACTAGTTATTGTTTTGTTTATGTTCACATTTCATTTTCAGCTGCTTCTATATTTTTTGTATTTATAAATAGATTACACCTAAGTCGATCGCAAAGTAACAAAACAGTTCATTGTCAGTAAAAATTAGGAAAATAAGACAAACAATATGTTACAATACACACAGTAAAACAGCCCATATAACCAAAAATGAATTTAGTGAATATATATAAATATCTTAAAATATAAACTCTAATCTTGTAATCTTTCAATAAGCAAAACAATCCTCTTTAATTACAACTTCGCTGTCTTACTTCCACATAAATAATAATTACTTGAAAGTCATTGCAGCAAAATATGTATTAAAATCATATAATAATTAATGGAAAAAAGATTCCAGAAGCGAAAACAAAAAATAGATCGTGAAAATAATTTTATCCATATAAATCCGTGTGTGAGGCATCGGTGACTCTCGTGGTTTCAAACAGTGCAAAACCTGTGAATCATATTCGATGCACCACGGACCCGAAAAGTTCGCAAAGAATCATTGGTGATGCACATGGCAGTCAAGGTGTTAAGTTTCGCCTTATGGTCCTGTAAAAAGATTTTTAAAAATTTTCTAACCGACGTATATTAAATACAGCATTAAGAACAGCCTTTGTAAGGTTTTAGTTAAACTAACCAAGTTTATTTTAATTTAAATCTTTTCTATCTCCTCTCTGCTTCAACTTCCTGTCAGAAGAAGCGCGCGTTTTTAGCTTATGCTAATTTTTGAAGTTCAGCCAAGCACTATTTAAGACAGAGGTAGAAACCTCTCGGTGTGTGAGAGCTTTGCCTCAGATCACGGTCACGCTGCTCAACGTTCGCCTGACCAGCTAGCAGTTTAAATTTATAAGCCATAGTGCTTACTACGTGATTGCATTGTAAAATAATTAAAGTGCGGTAGTATTTAGTACACCTTGCTACGCACCCTTTTCGGTAGAGGCCAATCTCCGCGAATTGCTCTGCGAAGCAAAGTTTAATTTAAGTTACATTTTAATTTATTTAAATTTATTTGATTGTTAAGTTCGACCAAAGTGTGGTCTGTTACGTTCTGTATCTCTCCCGAATTGGGAGGTTTGTTATTAATAGTGAATTAATAAAAAAGGATTTCAAATCCCTTTACGTGCAGTTATTCTCCAGCCCAGCAGTTACATCAGAACATAGCGTACCTTCCGCTCCCTGTTCCAGTTCAGGACTTAGAACGTAAGGATAAGAACCTATCACAGAATTTACTATGTCTGCAAAGAGCATGCACAGAACACTAAGTCCTGATACCTTCATTAATTATGCTAATGGCATAAATAACTAGTAACAGTTCCAGTAATTTGGAAAGGTAAATAAAAAAATGTTATGGCGCATCATACGGCACTAAGTATTACTCTCCTGTATCCTTATGCATTATTTTATTTGCGTCATGGAAAAGATAAATTTCAATAAATGTTTCTGTCTCTCGATGACCGATCTTCGGGTCACTTCAGGTATTCTGTTAAAATAAACGATTATACTGAATTTTCCTATGAGTTCTAATTTTCGTTAGCTCTCAACAAGATGCAAATGAGATATGTGTATATATGAACAGAATTCTAAAAGTTAGAGCTTTGGCAGCTAGGCTGACCGTTACGATATTACTGACGCAAAACTTGCGCCATCTGTCGGCGACGTTTGAATGCTGTGGTGGTTTGCTGCTCCTCAGACAAGAAACATAAATACTGGGGGATTATTATACGCATGGGGGAAGACGGTTCTTCCTGCCTTACTTTTTTAGATGTCTTCGTAGTAACCTCCAAAATGCAAAATATATTATGTCAGGTTTTAACAAAAAATTCTCGCCTTCGCAAATATCGTCTACGCAAACAATTCGCGTTGACGTGTTTAATCATATTTTGCCAAATGTTTTGGCATTTGAGAAAAAAAAGAGATTTGCTTTAGAACATTGAGTTTTGAAATTTGTAAACAAAAATATCGGTATCATTAAGTACAAGGTATCTGAAATGAAACTGTCACACTATCAGATTAGAATCATCATTTACTTCCAGCTCTGTTGCAAATTCTGTAACTTTACATTCTGTAACTTCAGTTACAGAATGTCACCAAATCATGTGTACAGCTTTAGCTATTAATATTGTATCAAATGACACTGTGAAGTTTGGCACCGAAAGTTCAAAAACAAAGTGATATTCAAGAAGCAGAGCGCTCTGGCCGGCCTACTGGTGTTAATGAGGCTCGCCTACGAGAATTTGTGGAAGAAGATCCGTATGCAACCATTCGAGAGCTTGCTGAGGAGTTAGACATTAGTGGCATGTCCAATTAGTCACGCTTTGCATCGCATAAACTTGACGTACACGTTCAATCGCTGGCTGCCGCACGAGCTGGCTCAAGCAGATAAGGAGAGACATGTTCGGGCCTGAACTAATCTGCTCGCATATCAACGCGAGGACAAAATTCTGGACCGGATCGTCACTTGTGATGAAAAGTGGATATACTTCAATAAGACGGGTCGAAAAGGGGGTTGGTTTGCGCCCGGTTAGCTAGTCGGCAGTGTCGCAAAGCGCAATTTGACTAGCAAACAGATCTCGCTTTGTATCTGGTGGGATTGTGTGTTATTATCCACAAAGTATCTGGAAAAAGGTAAAACTTCGAAAGTAAGGTGTACATCTAAATGCTGTCCGAGTTGATGCTGCTATCAAGGAAAACGTCGAACTGAGTTCCGGCGCAGAATGTTAAAGACAAATTTCCCTAAGATAATGCAAGACCACATGGGTCTGCATTCACCGGCTGACTCTGCACCGACTCGAATGGGATCTTTTGCCACACCCACCATTTAGCTTCGATGTCACTCCTTAGGACTTCTACCTTTTTTCACATCTAAAGCTACATTTTGCTAGTGCTATTTGTCATTCGAGCAGGATTTCCGAAATGAGGTTGATCTGTTTTTGGACTCGCGGCCACCAATTTTCTGGACCGAAGGCTTTGAGTGAACCGTAGGCAGAAAATCATAGATTTGGGTGGTGATTACCACCCGCACTAAAGGTACTGCTTTCATGATTTTTTTTCCTAACTTTATTAAGAACTTTTTTTGGCGGAAATCTTTCGTTACAACCATATATTTGGAATGTTTTCATTTTCATGCTCGACCTGACTCATCAAGCCTCACAACTCGATACTTTTAAAACAGCTTTTTTAGCCCAAAAGGGCTATTAATCTTGAAATGGGTTTTAGCGTTGGTTGACAGCAAGAAGGTTAGAAGAAATGTAGTAAGCCTTTTCAGTATGCGGCGGGAAATGAAACTGAAGCCATGAAACGTCACGCTATGACGTCACGACTTATCATGGCCACTACCATATCTTCTGATTGTTTTTGTTTACATTCTAGTCGGTGTTGTCTACAAGTTAGCTTTCATCATTGAATGTTTGTAAGTCTCCCGCTCTAATTTTAATGTTTAACAGAAATTATTTTCTACGTAATACATAGATAAACCACAAGGATTGGAAATAACTGCCTCAAATTCAACAAAATCTAGGTATATGAAAATGCATAAATGGTAACTATACGACATTGTAAAATATAGAATCTGGAAGTTTCAACGGATTTTACGCAAATTATGCCTAAAGACACTTTCCTGAGCCTCGAGACGTTGATATTTGCTCTCAAAGTAGTTTTATTTCACAATATGTTTTACAATCTTATCCGTACGCTGTATGACGGCAATGATAAATCGTAACATCACGTTGACATTTCCTTACTCCATTTTTATGACGTCATGCTTACTCCATCTATTCTAACCGCCTTGGTTCACTACACTTATTAGGTATTTCTCCCGCTTTCTGAGCATGCCTTCGTGATGTAATGATCAGCACACTTGGCGCGTATTCGAGAGGTCCACGGTTCGATTCCTGGCGGGCGCACTGCTCATTTTTCCCGTTTCTCAGCATAAAAAAAATCGTAATGCCTCTACAGTGGCGCCCGAACTAAAAAAGGTGGTGTATGATGATTCTCCACCACCAGGATTTGGCGATTGGGTTCCCTAATCTCTAGTCGCCCTGTAAAAGGGGGAAGTATATAAGGTATTTCTCCCGCCCTCTTACACGCCTACGTGGTGTAATGGTCAGCACACTCGGCGTGTATTCGAGAGGTCCGAGGTTCGAGTCCCGGCGACGGCATTGCTCATTTTTCGCGTCTACTGCTTCAAAAAAAAATCCTAACGCCTCTCTACACACTAACATGTGTCCCTGAAAGCCCGAATTTTGAATTTCGAATTTGTTTTATTAACTATTTCACATTTTATAAAACTTTAATGAATTTTTGATTAACACACTCAACAATTTGAAAGGAGTAGCGACAACACTGTTCAAAATAAAATATTCTTATCTCCAGCACATAAGATTGTTGCTATTCGGAAAAATTTAAGATACTTATCTTTTAATTTTAATTAACAAACTCGGCTCTATGAAAGCAATGCTTGCCGCGGCCGGAAATAAAATATAATCTGGAAGATTACTGAGTAATGAACTAAGCGATTTAAAAGCAGTAAGCATAATTCGTAAGAATATTTTTTTCTACTTTTTAATTTGATTTATATAAATAAATGTACATTAAAATCATGAACTGTCTAATTAGAAATACTGAATATGTTTTATGAAATTGCACTAGCTCGACCAATTAAAGTCATTATATACTTTTACTTTTTTATGATAACTACTTAAGGCAGCTGGTTGTGCGAGCGGCTAGTTTTTAAAGAAATAATATAGCGAATATAAAAATATATATGGCATCTAACACTGTATCGAGAAATATAAAGTTACGCTGCTATTTCTCTAAATATTTCGTGATTTTGCTCTTGAATTTTACGTAGTGTAAGTGCGAAGAACATAATATCTAATAAGTAAAGTTAACGCATAAAAGTTAATAATAATGGCGAATGACAAAATGTTTTAATAGTGTTAATAATAGTGTTTAATAATAATGTTAAAACAAATATAAAAATATATGGCAGCACTGGGCACTGCACTGGAAATTCTAAATATGGGCTGCTATGCAGCTCTTAAAAATTTTGTGATCTTGCTGAACTGTAAGTGGCGTAAGTGCTAAGAAAACGAACTTAATAATACGCTAAAAAGGACTAAAAAAAAGCATTAGCAGGAGTGACTGCAAGAGCATACTGATAGACCAAGAGCTCAGCGACAGCGTAAGAAAACTCAACAAACCCTTTTAGGCCATCGTTAAAATTGAAAACGTTTCAGATTTTTTTTATATTTTTTTCGAATTTCACTTGCTATTCCCCAACTAATATGACTTACTGAAATTAATCTATACACCATTTTAATGACTTCTTAAGAGTTATTAGATTTGATTTATCGGACACAGGAGAGTGAAAAATGTTTATTGCCCTCACCAGAATTCAAACACCGGCCTTTCCGACTACTATCCAGTTACGGTAAGAAGGTATGCGGTAAGACGGGAGAAAATCCCTCACATACTCCCCCTTCTAAAGGGCAACTGGGGATAAAAGAACCCGATCACCAAATGCTGGTGGTGACAAATTATCGGCCAACACCTTTTAGTTCGGCCGCTGCTTGAAGAATCATTAAGTTTATCGACGCAAGCGAGTGAAAAGTGAGCAATGCTCTTGTCGGGATTCGAACACCGGCCCTCCCGAAGGTTTCCAAGACATGTTGACTGATAACCCACGAAGGCACGCAATAACGAGGGAGAAAATACCATATAACGTTTTCCTCTAAAATTGATAAATTTGGAATGCATGATAATTTCTGTAATAATTCCTAAATATTTCTTTTAACTCTTTTATAATTTTTCCGTATAATTTGAAACAGAGATGTTAAATTTTCTAACAGTCATCAAAGACATAAAAAAAATAAGTATTTATTGCATGAAATGAGTTGCTATATATGCCTTCTATTACTTTCCATTTACAAAAAGCATAATATGATCGACGTGTAATGACCAAAATAATCTCAAAATTCTCAGATTAAGGCAGTATTGCATAAAAGCGGAGTTAAAACAGAGCTTCGCAAACAGCCCAGTTTTTTTTTTTTTTCTTGTGGACACCCAAGTTTTGTTTTGCTGGCTTTTTTTGAGACGCTACAGTGTTATTAAAAAAAATTCAATAACATGCCTTGTTTACGGTTCATGTTATTAAGGGCTAAAAATAATTTTTGCTTATTGCCTATATAAGTATTAAAATTAATAAATAAACTTACTTTTATATCTGCCAAAACCATCTAATCCGTTCACTTCCGACTATTAGTACACACTCTACAATTCAGCAACACTATAGGAAATATCCAGTATACAAAACTAGCGACTGAAGAGTTGAACATCATAAATGCCCCGGGCTTTAAAGCATCAAAATTGCATAAGCAAAGTGTTCTGCACGGAAAATACCTCTGGATATTTTCGGGAAAGTTTGCCACATTTGACGACAGCTTCATTTACACAGCTGGGCGCAATTCACTTTTCTGCGTATTAAAATTACTTTTCTACAGGGACCACCTGCTTCGACGTGGGACTCTTCGTGATCTTACAGAGGAGTCGAGATACTGGAAGGCAAGAGCGCTCCTTAGGCAAAGACTTCGGTCTGTTTGTTCTATCATTGTAACCTCTGTTTGTAAGATTTTAGTTCTTTGTAACTTTTTGCATAGTCATTGGAAATAAAACAAATATACTAGAATTATTGCAACCCTTTCTCTGCTGTGAGCATTCCGTCCAGTTTTAAAAAAATGCGACACGTAACAAGCGATAAATGAGAGTCGACTCCAGTGTTGTCAACATGCAAAGACAAAATTATGAATTCTAGTTCCTAAAATTATGGCATTAACGTGAAACACATCGTACACAATTTTATTATTTTTTTAACGCGGACAGGCAAAACCAGCAGTTGAGAGTTCTTATCTTAGAATATCGTTTCTAATAAAAAAAATCACGTTTTTAATTTTATTCCATAAACTTAATAATTGATGCACGCTGCAGAGAAACTCGTTATAAAACACTGATAACTTTTTCAGAAAATGCTCTTTTTCTCCACTTTCAATCATACTTCTGCTTCAAAAACATGTTAACAACAAACAGTTCAAAACAGGACTAGAAACGTAAGTGAAATATTTTTATTAAATCTTCTATTCAGAAGTACAATTCTAATTTTTATCTACTAATTTATTTAATCTCTACATTCCGTTGTAATTAAATAGCATTACTGTTTCGTCAGGATTATGTCTCAAAGGAATAAAACAAGGAGAAATCATTTCTTCGAGTTATAACATTCATTTTTCTCCTTCATAACAGCTTCGAAATCACTTAACAATTTTATGCTAGAAAGAGGTAAATCCGTTATCGAGAAATCTTTGTTATAACGAAATAATATTCCATCATTGTCACCGATATGAAGCCATATAAAGTTATGAAGTCGTTGATCGCGTTAATTAGATCAGTTACTGTAACTTACAGGCTGCTTGCGGCCAGCAGCTTACAGAATTCATCGCTGACCGTGGATTTCTTGAGTATGTAATACATTTAATCATCCTTAGATTATCTACAGGATTTATTTAAAATACCATCAATATCACTAACTGATTTAGATGAACCGGTTCTTGCGCATGAGACCTTAGAGTGTTTTCATCAGCTTACATTATATTTTACGTTTAAAGATTTACGAACATAAATATTTTGCTATAAAATGTATTTCAAAGCTCATTCTGAATTTTTTTTGAAAGCTTACATGCAAAATTGTTTACTGTTTTACCTGAAAAACTGTTCAAGAAATCTTTATTATATGCGGCTTAAGTGTCTGTTTGTCGCCGATAAATTATTGGTTGCTTGCGTAACTGTATTAGCCAATGAGGTGAAGTTGCTACGGCATTCAAATAGTAAAATAAATTTTATAACAATAGTTATCATTGTTTTAATTAAATTATCATGGTATTTAAATATTTTTTATTCATACAATTGTTGCTTATCATGCATTTAACTATATTTACATATGAATTACCTAGAAACCTGCAAACGTTGAGAAATTAAAGGGAGACAAAACCAACTAACGAGTTGTGCGTAGTACATCTCATCAAATAGCTTTACCCAAACTCCTATGTAAATATCCTTTCACGTAAAGAGTTTAAAATTTTGCCCGATTTTGTTCCGACATTGTATTTTAAACTGAATTTTCAGCTGAACGCAAATTGAGCGTGTCAGGGGAAACGTGAACATTTGTTTGCATTAACAATCATCTGTTTTGAAATGGTTTACAACTGAACGCAAATTGAGCGTGTCAGGGGGAAGGTGAACATTTGTTTGCATTACCAATCATCTGTTTTACATAAAAACTACGTCTTAACGTAATTTCTTTTAAGAATGCCTCCTAGAAAATACAGCACTGAAGAGGAGAGAAAAGGAGCTAAAGCTGCACAAAAACGGCTTTCTCGACAAAAAGAAACCACTGAGCAGAGAAAGAAATGTACCGCCAGAGATTTCCTTCATTGCACTCTGCGTTTAGTAATTAAGCAAGTAGAAGGAGGAAACCCCGTGGGGCAGTAAGCAAAGCAGCGTCCTCGCCGCCTGCCCTGGGTAATTCAGTTTGAATTAGCAGACACCTTTGCACAAATCATTTTAATTACAATTTATAATATCTAGAACAGCGGTCATTTCGTATGACCGCCGGGTTTTCTATATTTACATCATAAGAATCCTAGAAATCCAGTTTAATTATTCTAGGATATACGCTTAAATATTCACAAACCATATTTTATGGTCTGTTTCTAAGATGCAATTTCAGCTGACCCTGGAATGTACAGAAACTAAAGGAAATTAATTCATTATAGCTAAGAATGGTAGCAAATTTACATATCTATGATCTATAGAAAATCCATCCATTCTGAAAACGGCTTCTATATCTCAAAAGAACTTTTTACACCGAGCTGTTAAAATTTGTATTAGACATGAGCAAAATGTTGCAAAATCCTGTAGCTCAATATTCAGTCGAGGAAGAAAGGTTATGAGCTACTTAGCGGAAAAAGTTACATAAAATTAGGCTGCACATATTATATTTTATTATTATATGTGATCCCAATAATATGCATGCTGAAAATGCAATTCAGTTCATCAATGAAAAAGGGATGACTGATTTATTTATAAGTTTACATACTTCATACATTTTCTTTCAAATATTTAGGCTATTTTCTACGATAGAATTGTAAATGAATGTATACATATTTAGTATACATTTTAATATCGATAAGCTGAATTGTAATATTTTTCGGATCAGTATGCAGCGATGGTTTAAGTGTGCTATAAGAATGCAGTTCCCGATAGTAGAAAGCAGCCAGTTCAATATTATATTAGATCGAAATTGTACTAATCTATCATAACACCTATCTCCTAGGAAACCCAAGCTTGGTGAGATTGCTGGTCAGGAAGCAATTAAGGACAAACAGCGAGCAGTTCCTCTAATTCCAGAAATATTTGTTCACATAGCATCTACAGTTTACGATAGAGTGACATATAATCCCTGGGATTTAGTTATTCAGCAAACTCTAATGAACAGGTCAGGCTACCTCATTGACAATCTCCGTAGATATTAAAGGAATATTCTCTCTCCCGTCTAGCTTTATTGATGGACACTCGTGGATATTTTTATTCTGCCAGAAATTTAATTCGGATTAAGAGCCCCTAATGACGCACTTATTATTCTTGCGCACGCCGCTCGTAATTCGAGTTTATGAAGCACACGGAAAGGATTTACTACGAGCCAGGCTGGGAATTTCACGGCTCTTGACACGGAAAGCATTAATAATTTGGACGCAAAGGACGTGAACAGTTCTCTCTCTTTCTGCAGCAGCACTAAGTCTGGAGCAATTGCGTTCCCTAATGTTGGCGGCGGAAAATTGATTAACACACCCCCATTACACTGGATAGAAGACCAAAGGTGGGTAATCTCTCTATTGAAATTCATTTACAAACGGAAAGCACGACACTTAATTTTCCATTTGTTTGCAGAAAAATGAGCAGACAACAGAGAAATGTGGAAACCATTAGTACTATCTTCAAGAGTTGATAAATTACTCTTCGTTCTCACAGTCATATAATATCAAGTCATAAGAGCAGCTTCATTTTATGCGTTTTGTTTAAGCTATAGTTGATATATGTATACTTTATTCATTTTATTTTTAGCTATCTTTCAGATCATTTTATGGTTAGAATTCGGAAGTTAAATTGAGAAAGTGATTCAAATATTGTTTGTTAAAGCTTGATATTTATATTGACACTTTCATTTCTAATACAATATGATCTATGGGATCTAACTTAATTTTAAAAATATCTTTCGGAAGATAAATATGCTCAATTAAAACATATGCGCAGGGATGGATATCCGTATTTGGGAGTACTTATCATTGCGAAAAGACATTTTCGAAAATGAAGTATGTAAAATAGCAGTTCAGATCATTATTAACAGATGACCATTTGCAACCAACTTTAATGGTGGGAAGTCAAACTTCAGTGTGATGAAATAGTATCTAAAAAATTGCATTCTTCACATTAGAAATTTTAATATATTTTAATAATAATATTTTTAATATGTAAATTTTTTGTTCGTTTTTTTTTGTTAGTAAAATATGTATTATGTACACGTGTCACTTCATAATTAAAAAGAACGTCTCTTTTTTCCCTGCTCCCATTCATATATTCACGTTTGCTATGTACTTTAGCCGCCGATCCTAAAATTTTTATAATCTGTCCCGTTCTAAAAAACGTTTGCCGAACCCTGGCTTATCAGGTGGTAAGTTATTTTCTACAGAAATGATTGGCTTACTGAGTGCAGAGATTAAACTTTGCGTCCAGGTTTCTATGGCATTTTCAATATCCTCTTGATAGGTGTGTGTTTGCCCATATTTGGAAGGTTTATTTCAAGAATATTAAAGAAGTCTCCAATCTCTGTGGCATCTACTGTCCTCTTTATCAGCGTTAGAAGCACCAATGTGACCTATAACAGGTACATGGTCAAAGTTCAGTTCATTGACGGCATTTAGCACTAGCGGAATGCTTTCATTGCAAATAAAAAGTACCTAGAATGTCAGGTCTGATACTATCCCTCTAAATGTGTACTAGAATTAATCTTTGGAATAATGCAGACTTAAACTGAATATCCGAGCTCAGTGTTTGTTTTGTGTAAACGTGCTCTTGCAAATTACATTACTGGAAGTGTTTCAAAACGATATCACAATTAAATATGTCTTAAACATTAGGTCGCAGAAACAGGGTTCCGTTTTAACATATAAATTGATTCCAGGCTGCAATAATTTTGACCGCGTAATATCTTTCAACGAAAATACAGGAAATTTAAATGTTTATACAGTTGCTTCGGAGATTAGCGGAAAGATAAATTTTATATCAAACACATGCAAAAATGTTCGAGCAATATGAAAATCGAATTCAACGGAAAATACGAAACGAATTCATCACGTGACGATGTGTTTCGCTCAAAGTTATTATTTCTCAGCATCGTAACGACAAAGTTCCGGTGTGTACATCGTCACACTTGATTGTGAAAAAAAAATTGATCAAATTTGCTTAAAGGAAGCATAAGAACGATGATGTAAACATCAGGCCTGGCTTTAAGCAGTTAATTAAAATGAATAATCGAATAATTGAACCCGTACAGTGTCACATTTGTCACTGCAAATCAGCCACTGTTTTCTAGTATGAAATAAAGCTTCGGGTGTTTCCACCCTTATGAAAATCCAGTTTTGAAATTGAAGAACGCTACTTTAATAAGTACAAGAGCATTTTTATGTCGGGGTACCACTGTACAAGTAGAACTGCTTTTTTTTGTTTCATTAATTAGAAATCTAAAATCTTTTTCAATCAGAAAACCAAAACCTCACTTGTACAAGAGCGTCCTCGAATAACGGTGCCCGGCCCTTATAAAAAAAATTATTCAAGTTAAAATCTAATCTTCAAGTTGAAATCAAATCTAATCTTCATAAAGCTACGCACGGTTTTATGCAAAAAAAATAATAATAACAATAACGAAGATTTCCATCTTGGAGAACAATGGCCGAACTTATATAAAGGTGCTGGCACGTTTGCGAAGGGGAAACAAATAAGATACCAGATAACCTATCAAATATCTTTAGGCTTGCGAAATTTAAACTATTTGTGTCTAAGAAAGCCATCTGTTGCATATGAAATAACTGAGAAGCCCAATTGAAAAGTCATTTTGTAGAAAATTATGTAAAGGAAAAAGGAATGAATTTAAAACCCATTGAGATGATGAGGCAGTCTCTTGAGAAAAGTGTACAATGATTGAGGATAAGAGGATGATATCTTAAATTCAGGCACGTACAAATGTATTGAAATTAATGTAAGAACAAATAATATTGTAAATGGATCTTGAAAGAATTCAACATGCGTTTCATTATATGGTTATAAATGTGCATAGTATTTTATATATTATTTAATTCATTTTACAGAATGAATTCATTATATGTCATTTAGAGTTATTTATAGAAGTACACTCCTTAGCAGTCATATTAAATTTAAATAAATAGTTTCCTTAAAATTTAAGAGGAAAAAAAAAAGACACGTTAGTTAATTGTTTTGAATTACATTATCCCGTGAGATAATTTTGGAACTATTTTAATATCATCCAAATGCACATGCACATGTATTATAATGTAGGCAGGTTAATGTTACGTTCTTGTACTAGAATGTATTCACAGTTACTTGCCACTATACAAAACTTCTTTCACATTTACATAAAATCCGAACTACATAAAATTCAAAACTATCCAGCATAATTTTTTTCTCACATTACAAACTCAATGAAGACTTCAACAAATACACAAAATTGCTTTCAGCAATTCAATTAAACATAAAACTCAGAAATTTAAACTCCAGCCAAACCTAAATTACATCAGACCGAAAGTAAATGCACTGTTTTTACCTCGACTAGTTTAGCTACTCAGTAAGCGACGGGGATTGAATTTCCTTGTTCAATTTCCTTTTTTCCGAATTACAGTGCACGAATAACTTAAAATTATTCTAGAACAAAGGATTTATTTAAAGCATTTTGTTCTTTTAATATTCTTCAAGACCATGCACTTTAACACAGCTGTTCATTAAATAGCTTAATCACATTTTTTTATATCTATACGTTGTATATTGTACACTGTTGGCAGAAAAAAATTCCTCTCACTACTTTTCAAACTTTTATTGCTGTCTAACATAATTAAAACAGAAAAATTCATTTTAAATATTATGTAATGGATATATTTACAAATATTTAAATCAAAAATTTTGTAACCTTCTGATAAATGTACTGTTGATAAGTACATAAACCACTTTTCATCAATTAATAAAAGTTTACTACGGCTAATGTCTTAAATGAGAAGAGCCAAATAATTATAGAAAAATAAACAAAATATTTACTAAAGGTAACTTTCTAAATGCTTAATTTTCTAAATTATGATTGCCTTCATCATTCCATGCTATTTAAGTACTAGCATAAATTAGCCCAAAAGAGACGTTAGTCCTTATTGGGATATTAGTCTCGAAATTGATTTTGCATTCAATCACTATAAACGGCCCATCACTTTTCAAATTGTTGCCACTAAGTATTATAGCCTTGTATTATATTTAAAGGAATAATGCAAAATCTGCATGTATATATATGTATGTTCCTCACATTGTGAAAAAACTATGATGGTTAGAGCCATCAAATTTTGAACAACGTAGTCTTTCACTCACTCCCAGCACCTGGAAGCCCAAATTTTGAATTTCGAATTTTATATTTCAAATTTTATAAAACTTTAATGAATTTTTGGTTAACAAACTCAACGATTTCAAAGTGAGGAGTGGAACACTGTGGGGAAAAAACCATTTTCATCTCCAGCGCGCGAGACTATCTATCGGAAATTCTAAATGTATCTTGTTTTTAAATATTTAGCGATTTTGCTATTGAATCGAATTATATGTGGCGTAAGCGGATATTGATCAGGAACTTGATATTTAATAAATAAAGTAAACACACGAAACAAAAAAAGTTTTGTAAAGTCGTCTTATTAAGAAAATTGAATGAACATTGATATTATGATGAACTGAGAAAAGACTTAAAAAAAAAAAAAAGAAAAAAGAAAAAGAAAAGGCATGCCAATACCGGATGCTGCATCGGGAATTCTAAACTTATACTGCTATGCTACTTTTAAAATTGTTGTAATTTTGCTGTTGAGATATATTTGGCGTAAGTGCAAAGAAAATAATAAAGCTAAAAAAAGACAGAAAAAAATGAGCTAGTAGGAAATGTGTATAACAGCAGATTGGTAGAGAGCTCAGAGGGAGAGAGTAAAAAATCTTAACGAACCCATCTGGGTGACTGTTCAAATCTGACACCTTTCAGATTTTTTTAACTGCATTTATTTCTACTTTGTAAAGTTTTAGTTAAACTAACAAAGTTTTCTTTTAATTTGCCTTTTTCTATCTGTTCTCATTTCAATTTCCCGTTAGAATAAGCGCGCGTTTCAGCTTTATGCTAATTTGAAGTGGAGCTAAGTTATACTTAAACGAGAGGTAGGAACTTCTCAGAGTGAGATAGCTTTTAGTCTCAGACCACTGTTACTCTATTCAACGTTCGCCTGACCAGCTAGTATTTAAATTCTAAGCCGTAGCGCTGTTACGCTATTACTTATTGAAGTAATTCTAAGTGCGTTAGTATTAGTTAAATCTTGCTACGCACCATTTAATTTAGAGACCAACCTCGCGCTCATAGCTCTGTGAGCAACGACTACTTAATTTCTAATTAGTTTTAGTTTAAATTATCTGATTGTTCACTTTAGACCCAAGTGACGGTCATTATTTTCTGTATCCCTCCCGAGTTGGGAAGTGGCTGTAAATAATTGTGGTTTAATAAAAGAGGATTTTAAATCCTTCTTACGTATAGTTATTTTACCACTTAATCACAGTATTCTACCACAGAACATAGCTGCATTCAGCTCTCTGTTCAAGATCAGAACTTAAGATTTACACGAAGATGTTCGCCAAGAATATGCACCGAACACTCAGTCCTGACAACTTTATATCTCAAAAGCAAGCACCTTTACCGTTAGCCTTGAGATATAGCACAGCTTGTGATGTTTCGGATGCAAGACTGACAGTAGTAAATATTAAGCACAGGAATTTTGTTTTTAATTTAAAGCGTAATTATTCATTATAACCGCATTTTTCTGCTTCCTCAATTGCCGTCTGTAGTAAAAATCGTCAAGTGTGCAATAATAATAACATTTTTTTATTTAAAGAATTTAATAGCTTGCCTTGTCTCCAGTTTTGAAGATCAAATGGTCTGGCTGTATACAGCTTTTATGATTTTTCTTATGTGTATCATAAACACCAAACTAGTTTCTCTTTAGAAATACTCCGCGAAGGCATCGCTCTTCTCACGCAGATGGTTTCGGTCCTGGGACAAAGGGTTTCTATTCTTCCCCTGGATGTAATTAATATTTTAGTTTACGATATTTTAAATGTTTATAAGTATAACTAAAATGTTATTTTTAATTATTTCTATATTTCTTAATTTTAAATATTTCGAAACATAGCCAAGCTGAGAAAATAATGGAATAAAAATATATATCCTAAAAGGTCTCTGCACGAATTAAATTTGGCAGTTCCTTTAATTCAGCACTGCGCTCAGTGTGGTCCATCTCTTGATGCCTCTTTGCTCTTTAATGCTTTGCTGTAATTATTAACTTTGCCAACATAGCACTGTAAACTTTTTACTGCCGATACAATAGGTGTGCATTCTTTATCCGCAATGCAATAGATTCTCTTCAGAGTCTGGATTTTTTTCTTACCTGTAAAAATGTTCCCCATGCTCATTAATATGAGAAAATCCGTATTTAGACGCATCGCATAGTAGTAAAACTTCCTTTTGAAAATCGCATGATAATAAAACTCCTTTTGGAGCACCCAAACTTGACGGCTCTTCACTTTAATTTCAATTCTCGAAAGACATTTTAGCATTCGCTTTCAATGTAATCTTCCCTTTTCTAGTTTTTCCCTTTAATGTCTCCCTTAATGCGATTGATGGCGTCGATAGTACACCGCAAAGCCAAGAAAAGTTCTTATTTCTATTTTTGTTTTAAATATGAGAACATCGCTAATCGTCTTGTTGTCAACAGTTCAACAGTCTAAATGTTGACTTGAATTTCAAGTCAGCAGTTCTAATTCAGTATCGCACAATGCATTTTATATTGGACATGACCTTGAGAAAATATACATTTAGAACATTTGTCTTCAACTTTGCTTGCTTTATCCGGCTTAAAACTTGATGCAAACGCTTTATGTGATCTTCCACTAAATTAGAAACAATGACAGATATGGCACGGCAAACTTTTCATGTCCTCGGGAGCAGCAGAGCTATTATTTTAGTAAAGAAGTAAGGTGCATTATCTAAATCAAACGGCATATGCATGGGTCGATATGTCCCAAAACTTGTGGCAAAAGCTAGTAAACTTTAGCCACATCAATGATACTTATAAGTTTAAGGTAAGCTAGAATATCCAGTATTCTCTCAGTATTTGGTATCGTATAATATTGAGTATGAGTGATTTTATTTAAATGACGGTACTCAATACAATATCTAAAATCATAGGAGATGGATAATCAGATTCAGACACTGCTTTTTGCATTTTATTACTTTCTGTTTTCAGCTTTACAGTTTCTCTTAATGACATTCTATGTAGTTAGTTAGATCTAATAATTTCACCGTTAAACTCAACAATAAATGAGTGGCTCGAAAATTATTTGAAAACATATTTTCTCAGGGCATATATTTCGTGAGTAGTGCCCTCAGCTGATCTATTTGTTTCATATTCCTTTTTAGTTCATTCTGTTAGTTTATATCATCATAAATAAAAATACTGGGATCAGAAATAATATTCAGAATTTCGATTTCATGAACTACACAGGTTATCATAAATTAAGGGGAAATCCCAAAAATCACGATTACTAAAAAGGTTACATGTAGAATTTATGAAACTTACCCACAATATACAACGCATAGCAAGGTATCAAATAGCATAAAGAGAAATTACCAGACAATTACGATAGTATAGAAATTCGCACATGTATAAAATGAACAAATCGAAGGTGTCAATTTTCTATAGGAAAAGTACCTTCAATATGGAATATGATCGCCTCTAGAAGCAATACAGCACATACAGCGATATGTAATACTTTCAATTATGCGGTCTATCAGTTCCATAGAAAGCGAGAGCCATTGTTCTTGCAAAGCAGTTGCAAGCGCGGCAAGGGTCTGAGGAGGCAGATTGAGAACAGCTAGACGTCTCCCTAAGCATCTCAAACGTGCTCGATAGGATTCAAGTCTGGGGATAGAGCTGGCCACTCCATGCACATAATTGTTTCCTGTTGAAGATTATCATCTACTATTCGAGCCCTGTGGGGTCTTGCATGTCGTCCTGTAACAGGAAAGCATCACCTACTGCCTCGCCATATGGGCGCGCACATAAGCATCAATGATGTCATCTCTATAAACCTGAGCATTCAAGGTTCCCCTTGGAAAGACATGGAGGTCTGTGCATCCACCCAATGAGATGCCATCCCAAACACAAACACTGCCTCTTCTGCATGCGTCTCTTTCACTGATGTTTGACGGATGATAAAGGGTTCCAGGTTCTCTCCATATCAAATACGCCAACTATCGTTTTCTAGACTAAACCTGGACTCATCCGCAAAGAGAACAGCCCTACATTGATCAGGCGTCCAGTGGACGTGTTGTCGTGCCCACTGCAAACGATCCCTCCTATGGCGTAACGTGAGCGGCACACAAATGGCTGGTCGTCTCACATACACACTACTTTCGTGAAGCCTTCTACGCACAGTTGACGTTGACACCAACCGTCCGGTGGCTGCAGCAAGGGAGGATCTAAGAAGAGTCGGAGTAGTGGTTCTATTCCTGCGTGCACATAATGTCAAATATCGGTCATCGGCGCTCGTCGTAGCTGTTGGCCGTCCTTGGCTGAACCTCCTAGATGCCGAATCTGTGGTCCGAATTTGCCTCCAAAGTCTATGAATCACAGAAGGACTCACATTTAGACATCTGGCCACTTCTGTTTGACTTTATCCTGCTTCTAGTCTCAGAATGGCTCTCAATCGTAGTTCTGCAGGCAAATGATGTCTGGAGGTCATTGTTACGAATTGGCTACCTTAGATTTCTGATATCACTATCACAGTCAAATATGTTGGCTTGCTCTCAAACATGGACTTTTATGCTCCTCGCAGATGACGTATTCCGAGTGCAGCACCACTAATTTTCATACTGCAGTTTTACTCAGCTACTCTTACTTGGCAATATATTCAAATTTTACACCGTGTGGTTAATTGAGGGAGTCATCGCTATTTCTGTGATTTTTTCTTAATTTATGATAACCAGTCTATATCATGGCCATTTTTTCGACAGTTTAGGAAATTTACCACTTCTGGTCTTTCATTAGCATGGTTTTAGCATATTAATAAGATAAATTAGTGATGGTAGCTTTTGTCCAGAAACAGTAACACTATATCCAAAACTAGATTTTCAATCTGACCAGGTCCGATCCGCTCAACTAATAATTTGTTTCTCTCCGCAATAACTAGTACCAGCATTGAGTCGCTTTCTTTAGATTATCTCTTCTAGTGGCATTTTATTATCATATATTACATTTCTTTTGCCCCGTTATTTTTTAATTTTTTTATCTCAAATACTGACATATTTTAGGCGATTTACTAAATTGCAAAAATTTTCAAGTACAGTGGTATCTTCTTTAGTTTTAATCCAATTTTCTTATAATAATTTTAAGGAAGTTGCTAAGATATTTTCGTGAACTAGTATTTCAGATAAAGAAAACCCAGTGCTTCCATGGATCACCTTCCGTACGAATTATGCTGAACATACGCACTGTACTCAAACAGATGAAGATCCAATTCATGGAACTTTCAATACTTTCTTTAGTGAGCGATGAAGCCTTTCAGCTGGATTACTCTGAAGATGATGAACCGGAATTACTTACTATTAATAGAAATTGATTGTAAGCTCGTTCATAAATAATGTTCCTTGATCACATTGTTTCATAAATTCCATACTAATGAATGCTTGTAACATAGCATCCACTATAGCTTTTGTCCCGACATCAATAATCAAAAATGCATTTGGATACTTTGAGATGACAGACTGCAATAACTTAACACCCTTTTCCTGAAGATGTCATAGGAAGAGGTCCACAATTATCCACTTTCATTTTACAAAATAGTTCTTTCTCTATCGGAACAAGTTTTCGCGAAGCCTTCTTCTAAGCGTTTGACTTCCCTACTTTGTGGCAGTGATCACAAGATTTCCAGGACAAAATATTTGTATATCTTTAAAGCAATTTGACCAAAGGAAATGCTTGGTTTAACAGTCTTTTGCTTTAGTCACTCCTAAGTAAGCATTTGTTCTTTCATGGCATAGTATTGCAGACGTTTTCTATACTACAGGGCAACCACTAATAATTGCTGACACCTGATTTATCTGTTTTTCGTTTCCCAAACGTATTATTTTCTAATAGATAAAATTCCAAGCAAATTTAAATGGATGTCCTAAAACTAGACTTCCTTTATGAGCCGAAGCAAAAACGTCAGAATTTATTTCCAGAAACGACAAATCAAAATCTTCATTTGCGTTTGAGAAACAGATAAAAACTTAGCACCTTCTTTACTCAATTCTAGAGATTGTTTTGCTTTGGCAGATGTTTTACATTCATTTCTCTACATGACATTTTCTTCCAATTTTCTTATTTTCAATCCAGCTGGGATAGCATTTCAAATAAACTGCGGTAGAGTGTCATTTTTTTCACTTGAGATATCATTTCAGCAGTTCGAATTCCAAGAAGACATTTTCTTTAATATAAAGAGTCACTAATAATGGCTCCCTTGGCTATAATTTCACTAGAGTTATCAAGGCATTCAGCTTTAGCCAAAAGTAAATACTTTTATACTAAATCAAGAGGCTGTTGTATCCATAATTTTTAAAAGTCACTTCTATAATAATAAGTAAGTATAATATATTTCTTACAAATTAAATCCATGGCAGCACACTCCAGTCACTTGAGCCATGGAAATACAAGAGAACAATTCAGCAGTGGATTTTTCATTATATTATTTATTTTATTCTTTTACAAATTTGAGCACTGTAGTCTTAAATGGTTACAAGATCTACATCCCAAATACTGAAGAATGGTCTTCTTTCAAATTTCAGTTCATCATTTATATCTGAGTATTTATTTCTTCTTCGAGATCTAAGCTTTTCATCTTATGCCTCTACATTTCTTTATATTCCTGTTTGTTTTGAACAATATCTTTACTCTTCAGTCCCTGAACATTTTCATAATTATCCAGTATTTCTGCTAGCATCAGAGCCAAAATAACTTTCTATCGTTCATCTAAAATATATCCCGGACTTCTATAGAAACACTCCTTTTCACTTGATCTAGGACAAGATCCTTTAATGAATCAAAATCATGTACTTCCACACCTTCTATCCAAACAACAAAATTGTTCCTGAACTCAAATACAAAATCACGTCATGGAGTACTCGGATTTCTGTAGTGTTGCGTAAATTTCATTCAGAACTCTTCTGGGATAAGTTTAAACCTCTTAAGTAATAAATCTTTTACGTATTCATATACAGGAATTGGATAAAAATATGGAAACACAAAAATAAAAACGTATTGCTGTGAATAATACGGTGTAGGAAAACCGTTAGCATTCAAAACAGCCTGTAGGCTTCTCGGAATGGATAAATAGAGGTCTTGTATGCTTTGTAAGGGAATCTCGTACCATTTTTCCTGTAAAATGTTCACAAGTTCAGTTAACAATGATAGCGGTGGTTAGCTTTCACGCAAATTTCTCTCCAAAATAGCCCACCAAAGCTCGACAATATTGATATCTAGTGACTGTGGTGGCCATGATGGATGTGAAAGTGCACCTTCATGCCCAGAAAACCAATCCTAAACGAGGTGAGTTGAGTGAACAGGAGATCTGCAGTCTTGGAATACGGCATCACCATTCAAGAACAATATTTGTACCATGTGATGGACACTAACCAAGATGGTCACAAAATCCTTGGCAGTAATGTGAACTTGAACAGTAATGATGGGTCCCTTGGATTCCGATAATATGGCTGCCCAAACCATGACCGGACCCTCACCATGTTTCACTCTGGGCAGCAAACAGTCTCTATCATACGCTTGGGATGGCTAGCCCAGAAGTCGTAAACAGTGTGAAGCAAGACTTGTCCGACCAAATGACAGTCTTTCATTGTTCTACATTACAGGTTTCATAACTTTCGCGCCACTTTCTGCTCCTATAGGGAATTTGATCACTGAATGGCTTTTGAATCGCAGTTCGCCTAAAAATACTCTGCTTATGAAGCTCCCTTCGTATTGTTTTGGTGCTGACAGGATTTACTAGTGTAGTTCTCTTTAGCGGATGCGGTTGTTTTTCTGAATTTCCTGTATGAGTTAAAATCTTAGATAGTGTGCCTCTTGAAACAACAAACGCTTCCGCTACCTTGGTTACGGAAGCATCGACCATAGGAGCCCCAACAATTTGCCCACGTTCGAATTCATTTAGCTCCAACATGATGCATTCCTCCCGTATCAGTAACGAATGACACTTGCAATGTACTGAGGATATTGTACAGGTGGCGTTAGTGAGCAAACACATCAGCTCCATCAACAGCTTTTATAAAAATGAACATTTCAGTTCAAACATTCATTTTACGAGGTGTTTCCATATTTTTGTCTAACCCCTGTATATCTGACTTTTCTTCTAATTCACGAGCACAGGAGTCAAAAATATCAACCCATTCTTTTATATGTATAACACTGGTTTCCAAAATTAAGGAAAATTCACAAAAATAGAGATAACTCGTCCAAAAAAAAAAGCCAATCCGTATAAAATTTCAATATGTCATCAAATAAGATTTACTGAATAAAACTGCAGCATGCAAATTAGTGGCGCTGCAATCGGAATACGTCACCTGCGAGGAGCATAAAATTACCTGCTTGAGAGAAAGCCTGTAAATTTCGCTGTGATACTGAGATGAGAAATCTGGGATAGCCAGTTCGTTAAAATGACCTCTAGGCATCATTTTCCTGAAGAACTGCGATGGAGAGCTATTGGGAGACTGCAGCCACGACGAAGTCAGACAGAAGTGCCAAATGGCTAAATATGAGTCCTTCTGTGGTTCATAGACTTTGGCAAAAATTTCTAACCACAGATTCGCAATCCAAGAGGTTCAGCCAACGGCGACCAACCGTTACGACCAGCGCCGATGACCTATACTTTTTGTTACGCGCACGAAAGAATAGCACCTCAATTCCGACTCAACTCAGATCCTCCCTTCCTACAGCCACTGGAAGGTTGGTGTCAACTTCAACTGCGTGTAGAAGGCTTCTCGATGGATGTCTGTACGCAACGCGACCAGCCATATGCGTGCAGCTCGCGTCGCCTCATAGAAGGGAACGTTTGAGGTGGATACGTCAATATGTCCACTGGATGACTGATTAATGGAGGGCTGTTCTCTTTACGGGTGAATCCAAGTTTAGCCACCAAAGCAATAGTAGGCGTTATTTGATTTGGAGAGAACCTGGATTATGCATCTTTTTCAGTTTCCCGGAATATCACTTTGTAACTACTGATCCAGATATATTAGTTTCTTCAGTCTATTTCATAGAAATAAAAACAAAAAACTATTTTACCTTTATATGGAAAATTAAAGGCACAAAATTTTGCTTGAAGTATGTTAAACATGAAAGTAAAAATATTTTTTTCTTTCCTTTTCTGTCATTCCTTTTACTACTATTATAATAATTAGTTTTTGTTTAATAGTTAAAGTTTTGTTTATTAGTTTTGTTAATTAGTTAAAGGTATTTTTTGTTTCTAATTTATCTCTTACTCTAGTTTTTAAATTTGAAGCTGTCTTTATCATAAAATAATTAGCGTTTGATATTAAATAAACAGTGCTCTAAATATCCGGATTAACTGAGACTAGAGCCTATCCTGAATTCGAAAAATCGTGATTTTTTTAAGTATTTGTAGCGGCTTATACACGTACTTAAACTTTAATGTAACGCAAGTAAGGGAATTTTAGTCTTCATTTAACGTACACTTTATTTCAGCAAATACTGTATAGGGATAAATTTAATTAGTACCAGAGATGTCTCTGGGAAAATATTTCAAAATGCTTTTTGTCCATTACGTTATTTTTAACTAGCATGCTATTTATTATCTTATCGACTTACAATTGTTACCAATTCCCGGAATATTTGATTTTTAATTTATATTTTGCTCAACTTGACAAATAGCCCCAGAGGTTGTCATTTAATGTCACGTAATAGCATTAGTTTAACATTTCGAATTATATCTCTGTTACTTAATATAAAGATTTTAAAACTTATTTCAGTTTTTATTTTGTTTTCGTAATTTAATTGTTACAATTTTAATTGCATTTAATTTAAAATGCATATTTAATTGATAATATAGTTTAAGTCATGTTTTATACGCTTCGATGCAGGATATTTTCTCCTGTCAAATGGAGGCCACCCAGGATGATGTGAGGCTTAGCATAGGTTGACGGATTCCCATGCGATTGGATGTAGGTTCGGATCCTGTGTAAGGCATGAATGTGATTGCAACATCTTAGCAACATAGATATACTTAAAATCTTTTGAGATGTAAATCCTCCAAGAGGTTGATAGTAAGATAAAAGAAGAAGGAGGCTCTATGAGGCATTCGATGATTCAATCCTCTGAGGAGGAGACAAAACTAAGTAGGAGTTTGATCAGATAACTGTCGTGTCCTTCGCCTAAATTGAACTATCAGATCACATAAAAATGAAATAAAAAAGACATTTTTTCGCAAAATTACACACAGAAATTATTTTTTATTTGCTTAAATACACATCAGCATATTTTTATCTTTTCAATTAAAATAAAACAATGAAATTCGTCTTTATTTAAATAAAATCCAAATCTAAGATTTCCCTGCTATTTATTAAACTAAAACAAAAAAAACTATCTTAATTTGCATAAATAAATATTATGGCACAGCTTCAGAATAAAAGAAAGAGCATTGTTTATGGCAAAGTAATAATTAACAGTGTAAATAAAGAACAGTAAGCCTGCATACATTGCAAACCAATCTACATATCTTACTCTGACATTTAAATTTGTTTAATATCTTCTAAAAAGTATGTTTTCTACATTGTTATTTTTATTATTATTCTCAGTCAAAGAAAAATGCTTTAAAATATAAAAATAAAAGGCTAAGCTTTTTTTACTCGGTCTAGAAAGGACAAGATTTCCGGATAACATTCGGATATATTAGATATTTGAATCTGAAAACATAAAATTCTGAATATCGTATTCCTTTATTATAATACAGAAAACTCCCATATAACGCTGTAGCATTCATATAGTAGAGATTCAATCTAACTCAGTGACAGACTTGGAAGTTCTATTTCAGCAATTCTTCACTGTTACTGTGGTTCGAAAATATGATTTCCAGAATTAAATTTTAATTTAAATCAAATTATGTTTGTAAAAAACCAGCAAAAAGGCAAACAATAATTTAAATACGTGAAAACAATTAAATATATTGATATTAAAATAAAATTTTCTCATAAGCAATTGATCAAAGATAACTTCAAGTCATATACTCATCACAGAAGTGTTTTAAATGATAAAAGTATTCATGTTTCGGCCGTACCAAATTTAAAAAAAAATATATTTTGAACAAATCACGAAACCTAACTTTTAATGCGGTCTCCTGGTTCCCGTACTTATATTTGGGAAATTTTAAACTCGTTATGAACAAATACCAAATTTAATTTTAAAAAAAATATTTGAACAAATCACGAAATCTAACTTTTAATGCTGTCTCCCTGTTTCCAGTACTTATATTTGGGAAGTTTTATACTCGTTATGAACAAATAAAAATGCAAGAAGTTTGACTAATATATGAAAAAAATTGACTGGGAAATTTAATTTCAAAATTTTCAATTTTCTAGTTAATTCTCTATTTGCCTTGAGGAAACGATTAATTAAACTAGAATAATTCGGAAAAATAAGTTTAAATGAAGTGCAACCAAAAATGTGTATAATTTAACAGGCCGTACAATGATTCATGTGGTGTCCATATCATACTTTTTTTATTATTAAATCATACATCGCTGTACATTTAACACAATTCATTAAAATAATTAATTTTTGCTGAATAATATTTATCAAAAATTATTTTTAACTTAAAAAACAAGTTTCGGTTTATTTTGCTAACTAAAATACTGCATTCTAACATGAATTTTTAACCGCTATGGAAAATATACATACTTTCCTGCATGTATATATAAACTTCAAAAACTAGTTATCCATGATACTAGATGACTCTAAACTGGTAGCAGTTGTATAATCCATAACACGCTAAATGCTTTTTCCCTGCTATAACCAAGGTGAATGAAGACGATTTCAACCACCTTAGCCAGAATGAGAAGGAAGTATTGTCTCGTCACTAATTCGTTTCTTCCAGCCACGCACGCCGTAATCACAATACACCTGTCAGAAAGTAGATCATTGCTGAATATATCTTTATTAGAACGTTCTACAGCGTAAGGGGGTGTAGCTCAGTGGTAGAGCGTTCGCTTTGCATGTGAAAGGCCCGGGGTTCGATCCCCCGCACCTCCAGTTGCTCTTTTTTTTTTCAGCTTTTTGTGAAATCGATTTATCAGAATTCAAGAAATCCACACAGTTTATTATTAGTTAATTTATCTCTTCATTTTAGCATTTTTGTTGACATAAGTAACTTCAAAAGTATCTTATTTGCCCTAAAGGATTTTCCGCTGCTTCATTTTTCATTCCAATCTGTTGCCATTTGGAAAAATGTAAAATATTTATCATTCAAATTTTATCTCTAAGTTACTGATGAATAAACTAAGCTGCTTAAAAGCAATAGCTGCTGTTCTTAAGAATAGCGGTTTTTTTTTTATTATTATTATTATTATTTTTATTTTGAACTTGATTCAGTAAAATAAAAATATATTTAATTCATAATACACCTAATTAAGAACATCAAATATTTTTATAGAATTACATAGCATATTTTTTATTTTTTAAATGTGAAACAGATATGAAACTTTCCCATGTTAGTCTACATGCATATTCATCTAATATTCCATAAAATGTTTTGCTATTCCATCTGGGCCATGTCTATGGATTATCTCTATTGATCAACTATTAAACTTTAACAACGCTATTTCTAACAGAGCCTTTTCAGATTTTTCGGATTTTTTTCGGGGGGAGGGCTTTAATTTAATTTAAGATTAAAGTATTAGTAAAAGTATTATTCCATTATTTTTTAAACATAATTCTTTGTCTTTCTTCCTCCAATCACTTTTCATTTTGTAAGCTTTCTTCCTCTAACCCTTCCTCGTATTCGGCACTGTGCGTAATCCAATGTACAACCACAACTTAATTTGGTGTTAAAAAATAAGATATAATACATGAAAGCTATCTACAGCAGTTACTGGAAAAGCATCGGAGCACAGTAGATTAAAATATAAAGGGAAACATAACGAGAGGGACACTTTGTACAAAACATCATGACAGAAAAGAAAGCAAAGAAAAAACATCGTAATCTAATACACTGAGATGTGAAACATTATGTTAAAATATAATGCATCGACAAAACTTCGTAGTTTTAAAACAAAGTCATACAAAATATTATGATAAAAAATAAAGCACGTAAAAAAATATCACATGATGATAAATCGCAGACATGCTTTCCAGTTTTTAAGAGTTTCGAATGTAATTGTAATACGCAATTATCTGCTGTTGTAATACGCAATTATCTGCTTAATATTATTATTAATTTTCTACTCAAAAATCAAAAGAAAACCTGAAGATTAAAAGTCTGAACATAGTAGAAATTATAATTACGTGGGTACATAAGCATTTAATTGAGTTTTAAACTTATGTAGTTACCCATTAAAAATCATTAATTAATTCTCTTTATCAAAACACCTTTGTAATTTTTGATGAAAATAAACAATATTAAAATGTTTTGCATTTTTTAAAGTTCAGGTTTCCTTCTTATTTATTCAGTTAAAAATTATTCGTCAAATTTGAAAAGAGGAAAAAAAAAATCTGATGTGTACCCCACATGACTTCCTTGTACGGAATATTAAACTATACGCATTTTGTCCTTCATTTAAACTTAGTGGATTGAATTAAATTTACTCCATCGATAGCGCATAAACCA
The DNA here is from genome assembly GCA_000611955.2 of Stegodyphus mimosarum. Classification (NCBI taxonomy): domain Eukaryota; kingdom Metazoa; phylum Arthropoda; class Arachnida; order Araneae; family Eresidae; genus Stegodyphus; species Stegodyphus mimosarum. The sequence goes on from KK122335.1 coordinate 109,750, forward strand.
CAATAGAATAAATGCACTCTAAATTTCACCATATTTGTTTACCACAGCGACCCTCTGGCGCTAGCTTCACTTAACTGCGTTGCATCTCATTTATTTTATAACTCGTCAGAATTCACAAAAATTATGTATATCATCTGGAGAATTACCTAATCGTTGCCACATGTTCTATTCAAATACTATAATAAATCTAAAACGATGTGTAAAAGAAATTAAACAAACAAGCAAAAAAAAAAAAAAAATAAGTTAAATCAGTTTTTCACAGACGATTCAGTATTTCTCATTTACTTAATTCAGTTCTCTCGACAAGGCAAAAATATATAAAAACTTAAAATAAATATATATAAAATTACGAAGTAAATCTTAAAGGCTTATTTCCTCGTATAAATTCCACAATGGATTAAGCATGATTTAATTCGCAGTAATAAAAGAAGGCGTTATCTTTGCTGTTGCGAAGCTTAGTTTCTCTAGATTGCAACAAATCCACTATGTTGCTAAGTTTCAAATGTAGACAAATATGTCCGCCTTACCGCGAAGTGAGAAATGATTAGGCTTAGCTGCATTTAAATAACTTTTAAATTGTTGATAATTCTACAAATCTTGCATGCAGATTTACTAAAGGCATAAAACCTTAACCGAAAGATAAAAACAACATAATTCAATCATTTTTAAAGCAAAAAATCCCTAATTTACCAACATATAAGAATAAAAAAACTGAGCTCACCTAGCCGAGTACCAGATATATATACATATATATATATATACATAAATTTATATACTTTTGGTGCGGCCGATTGCAACCAAAATAGGAGGTTCACATCTATATGTTATAGCAATCATACATACAAAATTTCAAAGTTCTAAGGCTACTCGTTTTCGAATTATTCGAGATACATACATATGTACGTTTGCACATACGTACGTACGCACAGACTTCACGAAAAAATCTCTTTAGAATCCATTTTAAATCAGTTTTATAATTTTTGGAGGGGATAAAGAGTCCTTTATTCTGTTCTTACGCGCGAATGTCACCAAAAACATCGTTAAATTGCATTCGATAGCAGTCAAAATGGATATTTTGTTGAAACATGATACCCGAAATTTTTCGCGATTACAATAATTCCTTTTTAGATCGTAAAAGAAAGTAAAAAATTCTGATGTGTACACCACATGACTTCCTTGTACAGAATATTAAATTATACGCAATTTTCCTGCATTTCATTTAAACATATTGAATTAACAGTTAATTTTGAATTAAATCTACTTCGTCGATAGCGCATAAAAAACAACAAAATAAATATACTCTTTAAATTTCACGATATTTAATATTTACCATAGCCAAACTTCAGTGCTAGCTTCATTTAACAGCGTTAATCTCATTCATTTTATAATTCATAGTGCGCAAACATTATAGCATCTGAAGAATTACCACAAGTTCTATTCAAATACTATAATAAATCTAAAACGTTGTATAAATGAAATTAAACAAATAAAAAAGAAACAGTTTTTCACAGACGATTCAACGCCGCTTACCTAATGCGCATGCGCTACTAATTAATTCAGTTCTCACTTCGCGGAAAGGCAAAAATGCATAAAAGTTCACAATATTTTCATTAAAAATTGAAAGCTATAGAAAAACATCGAACACTAAGTACAGTTAAAACAATTAAAAAACAATTTTTACAGTTAAAATTACAGTTTGTACGCAAAAACAAACTAATAACTTAAATAATAATTCCAGAATGAATTAAGCATAATTTAATTCGCAATGCTAAAAGAGCACGTTACTTTGTTGTTGCGAAGCTTAGTTTCTCTAGACTGGCAATAAATCCACAATTCTACTAAGCTTCAAATGTAAACAACTATGGCCGCTATCATAACCATGGCCGCTGCAATTACAAAAATTTTTAAATTGTTGATAATTCCACAATTATTGCATGCAGGTTAACTAAAGGCATAAAAATCTTAATCGAAAGATAAGAACATAATTCAATCATTTTTAAAACAAAAAATGCACAATCTACAAACATATAAGAATAAAGAAACTGAGCTCACTGAGCCGAGTAACAAAGTGGATATATATATATACACATATATTTATATACTTTATACACATATATACACTTATATTTATATACTTTCGGTGAGGCCGATTTCAACTAAAATGCGAGGTGCGCATCTGCATGTTATAGCAGTCCCATATACAAAATTTCAGCGTTCTGAGGCTACTCGCTTTTGAGTTATGCGAGATACATACAGTGGCTCTCAAAAGTGTTCGTACACTTATGATTTTGATTGAAATAGGGCTCTATTCATTAATTAAAAATAAACTTTCTGAATGAGATTTTAATAATAAGATCTATAGTCTATTCGTAACAAAATTAAATGAAATATTTTTAAAATATATCAAAACTTTATTTTTAAGAAATTAATAATAAAAAAATGACAAACATTTTATCTCACAAAAGTCTTCGTACACTGAAATATTTTTGGATAAAATCAAAATTAGAATTATTCGTTTGCCGCTTTTTTTTTTATTTTTGCATTGTGGTGGTATTTAAAAAACCGTTTGCTTTAATTTTTTATTGTTTACTTCATAATATTCTATTTATTATTGAAAAACGGGTCGCAGTCGTAAAGAAATTACAAACAGCATTCGAAAATTGATAATTTTACACCACAGTAGTGGTAAATCAATTCGAAATATCGCTAAATTAGTTAATTTATCCCTTTGTACAGTGCAGTATGTGATAAAACGCTTTAAAGAAGAAAATCGGATTGAAAACAAGGTAAGAAAAGGTCGATCGAGAAAGTTAACTAAACGTGGTTGAGAGATTTATTATTAGGAAATTTGCGAGAAGTGCTGTTTTGAGTGCTGTAAAAGTTTGTGCAGAATTGAAAGCAAAGTTTTCTACTTCAGTTTCTCCTGAAACTGTTCGACGAGTTCTCAGAGAAACTAGATTACATAGGCGTTCTCCCCGTAAAAAATTTTTTGTTAGTGCGAAAAACAGAATTTCATTCGCAAAATCAATGACAAATACATCCGAAACGTACTGGAGTAATATCCTATTTGCTGACGAAAGCAAATTTAACATTTTGGGTTCCGACGGTGGAATAACTGTATGGAGAAGAAAAAATGAGGAACTTTGTTCTAAGAACTTAGTCGGAACAGTTAAGCATGGTGGTGGAGGTCTCTTGCGTGGGGGTGTATGGCAGCATCAGGACTAGGTAGTTTGGTATTTATGGATGGCATAATGAATCATTCTCTTTATTTAAATATTTTAAGAGACAATTTAAAATTATCAGCCCAGAATTTGGATATTGGACACAACTTTATTTTTAATCATGATAACGATCCTAAGCATACGGCTCTCAACGTTTTCCTGTGGTGTTTATAATTGTTCACAAGTTTTGAAAACACCACCTCAGTCACCAGATATAAACTCCATAGAACACATCTGGAAAGAACTGGAGGTTAGAGTACGAAAACACGCATCAAAACGAAAAACGAACTCAAAACAGTCACGATGGAGGAATGGATAAACATTAATACAGAAATTACAAAAAAACTAGCAAAATCTATTCCCAGACGTTTAAAAGCTGTTGTGGATGCTAAAGGATATCGTACTAAATATTAATTTAACGAAAAATAAAAATACTTACTAATATGTCAAGACTTTTTTGAAGTGCACGAAGACTTTTGTGAAATAAAATGTTTGTCATTTTTTGGTTATTAATTTCTTAAAAATAAAGTTTCGCTACATTTTAAAAATATTTCACGTAATTTTGTTACGAATAGATTACAGATCTTATTATTAAAATCTCATTTAGAAAGTTTACTTTTAATTAATGGATATAGCCCTATTTCAATGAAAATCGTAAGTGTATGAACATTTTCGGGAGCCACTGTACATACATACGTACATATGCACAGACGCTACGAAAAAACTCCTTTATTCTGTCCTTACGTTTAGATATTACGCAAAAACATCGTTAAATTGCATTCGATAGCGGTCAAAATGAATATTTTCGTTGAAATATGATACCCGAAATTTTTCTGGATTGCAATACTTCCTTTTTACTTCGTGCAAGGAAGTAAAAAGAAGAGGGAGAAGAGCCTTGTATTTACTTTATACACGGGGAAAACTATATGTCTTTTCAATCACCGATTATTTCGTGGCTTTATATTAATTCTTTCATACATATCTACATATATAATAATAATAATATTCATTTACGTTCGCGAGAAGACATATAAACTTCAATCATGGCTGACATTATAGATGGTTTGAAGTAGCTGCGGTTAGATGCAGCCCTTAGTGACGATTTAACATATTTTATTTCAGGGCAAAACGACTCTTAGGACGCATATTCTGATTACCATTATGGGTGGGATCTGCACCTATTTTTCATCACATTTTGTTAGTTTTCTATATGTTAATAAGACAAACACACTGGATGAAAGAGAAAGCTAAGCAACGGCATCCTAACAGGGAGCAAGCAAAGCAGCGAAGTGGGGTGTGGTAAAAAAAATGCCAGGGAGAGAATTCAAAAAGGTTATGGTTTGCAATGTTATTTTCGATATTGAATCATCGTAATTGGTATCGTATTATACTTACATAATCATAATTGTGTAGGCAACTTCATCAGCAGCATTATAATAAGATAGTATAACACAGATTAATTTGGAAATACCCCAGATTTGCAAAATTTATAATAAGGAGTTACAAGTTTTAGGATATTTTAGGATACAGATGGAAAATAGCCAAATTAGAACGGACCTTGAGGGACTATCGCTAATGACAGTTAGAATTTTTATTTATACATTTTTTATTCTAACTGTAGTTTGCGATATTCTCTGAACACTCCATTTTAATATGACTATTTCCTCTTTCTATTCTATAAATTGTAACTGCTTATAATATATTTCGATAAACAGCGTCATTTCTAAATTAATCCATGTCATACTATCTTACATAACGCTACTGATAAAAGTTATTTACATAAATATTTTACTCGATCACGATGATTCGATATCGCAAGCAACATTGCAAACCATAACCTTTTCACTTCTCTCCCAAGTTTTCTTTTGAAATGCGTCATACTTTCCTGCTTTGCTTGAATATCATAATGTAATTTTTACAGTCCTCTTCTTGTAATTTTTTTATAAAATTGTTGCATTCAATATGCAAAACATGATACTTTCTATTACATATTTATCAAATTACTTTTAAAAAGTTATTTACTCATTATAAAGCAATTCATATTTCTTATTGTAAAGCAATGTAAAACGGATTTACGTAGAAAATTAATAAAATACAATAAAATATAAAAATAAACTTTGATAGAAAATGGGCAGGTCCTCTGTAAGTGAATTAACGTAAATATTTGCTGAAAGCTCTTGGATGTTTAAATTCAACAGCAAGAAAACAACTCCATTTCTTTAATGAGGTAACTGGCTTTTATCATTGCATAATTATTTCAATGTTACTAATTATGAATTATGGTCATACTTCAGGTATGAACATAAATACAGGAAAATTCAACTTAAAGTTAAGACTAATAACTTGTATATTCAAATAAAGTCTTACAAAGTTAGTGAATAAAGATTTTACGTAACCTTACAATAATATATGTATATGTAACAAAAGTAAATTTCAGAGAAGTATTGATGTAGGAACACATACGTAGAAGTGTAGAAATGCTTCGCAATACTAATACTTGATACTTGATACTTAAAACGTAGAATTCGTAATGACTAAGAATCTTGGTAGTCGAGGCGGCTTTAATTCTATTTTTACTTCCATTTGACATTTGAGGCCACAATTACTTGGCACTCTAATCTTGCCTGCTTCCAGAATACTTACGTTTTTGATACTTTTGCGATAGAAAGGCATCCCAGCGAAATTACGTACAAGCAGTACACAGACAGAATCTAAAGTGCGTTACTTATTCAATATGGAAGCACACGAAGAGGAAGGTTTCATTTCTCAGAGTTTAGATTCCCAATTACTACGTCATCAGCGTTACGCAAGCTTGAAGGCATAAATTACTCTAAAAATGACGCATTCCAGAAATATTGTTATTATTTTTTAGAATTAAGACGGGAGTTAAAGGGCTATTATTAACTTATTATTTGAAAGATAGATACTTTATATTTTACATATTCATATATATATATATATATTTAACAAAATTTCTATTCGTAAAAAGCAATTTAAAGTAAAAAATTAATTATAGAAAGTTTAAAAGAAATTATAAATAATTTATATTGCTGCGAACTAATTTACAATATCATTTAAATTCTGAGAACATAAATGATATTGTAGATTGTATCATATTTAAATGATATTGTAGATTTACAATATCATTTAAATTCTGAGAACATAAATGATATTGTAGATTGTATCATATTTAAATGATATTGTAGATTTACAATATCATTTAAATTCTGAGAACATAAATGATATTGTAGATTGTATCATATTAGATATTGTAGTACAATATCATTTAAATTCTGAGAACATAAATGATATTGTAGATTGTATCATATTTAAATGATATTGTAGATTTACAATATCATTTAAATTCTGAGAACATAAATGATATTGTAGATTGTATCATATTTAAATGATATTGTAGATTTACAATATCATTTTACTTTAAATTGCTTTTTACGAATAGAAATTTTGTTAAGTTCAAATTTCATTCCTTGCAGCAATGGCGCAAGAGAACTATTTAAATTTAATTTAACTTTACTATATTCTTTTGAAACAATATATATATATATATATATATATATTTGGTATATTGGGAGCTTATTTGTGTATGTGCGGTAACATTTTATGCTAAATTATGACTAAAGGAATGTGGCTTGTAAAGCTGTCAACAGTTCATAACCATACTGACTTCCCTCAAAATCTTTTAATATTAGAAGTATGCTTAGGGGAACAAAGGGCGTATCAGTCCACTGCCTGTATCTTCCCTAAAGAGACGATGAAAGGAGTGATACATAGAGCATGAATCAACGGATCGGAACATAAATTTCGAACGAAAAAACTTTGGGAAGAAGGAAAAGATAGCAAAGTAACCAAATTAAGAGAGAAAAAAATCTGAGAACAATTGGTCACAATCAAGTTTAGTCTGCATTTAGTTAAAAAGAAATATCTGGTTTATAAATATTTTGGAAACATTAAAGGTGATTTTGGTAAATTATTTGGAAAACAAAAATTAGTAGCAAAATTTTAGTAGCAACAGGTATTTTACTATTTCTAGTAGTTAATTTAAATTCATTTGCAGGACTGAAAGTTCTGAGTTTAGTAGAATGCACAAATTCATATTTTCTTTTAAGTGTGAGAATTTGCTTTATAAGTTTCGAAAGTAATTTCAGAATACTGTTTTAAATCTTATATAGGCCTGAAAAATGAGGTGAAACTTTAGGATGTTGAAGTTTCTCATACATTACTAAATCAGTAGGTTTAAAATTATTCGCTCTAAAATGACTATCGTGTCTTCGTTCATTTATATTATAATAATCCTCAGATATTTTCTAAGCAATTTTTCAAACATTTTTGCATTTGTGGCCATAAATCATGACCAGCAATTAATAAACCATATGGTAATTTACCTTACGTTAAATAAGAATATGAGAATTTTGCTACAGAAAGTGATGTATTATTATATTCTTCACCAATTTCAGGCGACATGGTCCTCATTGATAAGAATTTAAGTTTTAGTTATAATAGTTGGATTAACTGTTTGTACTTTCCCGTTAGATTGTTGTCTGTTAGAAGTAGTCAATAAATGTGTAACGTTATATTTTTTCAAAATAGGTTTAAATTTTGAAGAAATAAATCCAGCATTTCTATTACTTAAAATTTACTTTAGAATTGGAATAAAATTTACTCTAGGAACTAAAATCTAAAAATTTGTTTTAAACAATTTATATAAGTATCATAGTTACACTTTTAGAAGAATTTGTCTCAGAAATACCAATGATCCGCTGGACATTTCTGTGTTGGATGAACGTTTCTGTGAACACAATCTAGTCGGGATTATCATGAATATCAGTTGTTATATCCCACCAGACAAAAGAGCTATTATCACTGACTGGCTGAGGTATGCCGAAGCTCTAAACAACATTCACTACCCTCTGCCAATTATACGTTCAGCGAGTGGCACTAATAGTTTGATCAAGAAATTCACTGAATCTATTACGAATGCGTTTAAGAGTGCCAGAAAAAGGATCAAAACCCCAAAATAAGCAAGGAATTACAGAACTCAACTAGGAAGGCAACTAGACGTCAGTTTCAGCGCACCAGGTGTGTCATCAACAGTTCAATCACCTAATTGCTGGTCATGATGAATGATGCTGTCAAGTCTCTAACTATAGCCCAGGGGCACAACTCGAGTGGACTAATTACCTAAATTCACTCTGTATGGATAACTCCATTTGAAAAGCTATCTGCAAGTACAAGAAATGTAACAAATTCCGCCCCTTAAAGGATCCATTACACCGAAATTTATAAAGCAGAACTTTTAGCTCAGTATCCGGAATCTTAGTTTTGCATAAACAATGTACATGACACAAAAACAGGCAATTAGTCTGATTTTCATCCCAATTACGTAGGAAATCCACTCACAAACAACGTTGTTTCAGTCCTTCCGTAAGAATTTTTTGGCTACATAAAGAAACTCAAGTGCAGAAAGACCCCGGGAATTGATCTTATCTCTAACAGAATAATCAAGCTATTTCCTCTCAAAGTAGTGTTCAAGCTCAAGAATATCTTTTATGTAATATTGAGATTGCAATACTTCCCTGAGCAATGGAAGACGGCTATAATAACTCCGATTCTTCAACCTAAGAAACAACAAATGGCTCTTGAATCATATTGCCCAATAGGGCGCCTTCTATCTTCTATCAGTAAAATCATCGAAACAGGTATACTGAAAAGAATCGACGATTATCTGGAAGGAAATCATATTCCCATACCATATCAATTTGGATTCCGGAAGAATCTATTCACCTCGAATGAGTTATACAGAGTGGTTGATATGGTTTCAGAGGGTATGCAAGCCCAGAAAATCACAGGTGGCCTTTTTCTCGACGTAGCCAAGGTTTTCGACGGTGTCTGGCTGGACGCACTCATCTTCAAAATACACAGTCTGGGCTTCTCATGTTACATTACCAATATAATTAAATCCTACCTGAATAGTAGACATTCTGTCGTTCACAAGTACATATTTTATCCAACGCGCTCTTTTAGCAGGTGTGCCACAAGGGTCACACTAGGGCCCGCCCTATTCAACATTAATATGAACACATTCCACGCACAACCAGCACGGCTATTGCAATGTATACTTATGCGACAAGATCGCTGCTCAAAGTCCATTTTTTAGTCGAATCATCTAGCATTTGCAAAATCACATCCAGGCGCTGAAAACCCGGCTAAAGAACTGGAAAATCCAAATGAACATCGGCAACAAATGGCTCTCTTTGTCCACGAAGAAAATGAAAATTAATGAGAATCTCAAATTTTATGGAATTACTCTTCCCTAGACTAAGCAGAGAAGCTAAAGTTTTCAGCGTCTATAGTTACACTCTCCCACTTAGTTGCACGAAATAGCGTTCCATCAATACGTTATTTATTCATAAATAGGACAATAAGTTAATTCATAAATTGATAATAAATTGATTCACTGCATCCCATATTATGTTATGCCTGTCAAATCTGGGCTTTTATCGCGCGAAAACAACAGCAAAATTGCCCAGAATAATATGCTGAGGCAAATTACAGAATACTCCTGGTATATTCATAACCGAATGATACATGAAGAACTAAAAATTATCCACTTAAGGTCTTATTATCAATTAACTAAACGTTTTCATGAAAACCAGGGTCCATTCAACAATTCTGAAATAAAAAACGGTAAATATGATTTTAATAATTCACATATTATCAAAAAGGTAATGGCCATTTTAAATACCCAAATAATTTGCGTAAAATGCGTGTATGTATATGGATGCACGGGCTTTTTGCAGTATCGGTACATAACACGAATGATGATCGGAGGCTGAAAAACCTGTTACGAGACCCACCTTTCTTCTTTTAACCTAACATTCCAGCTTGCACGTGACGCACTACGCATTCTATTGCGTTAATAACAACAGTGCTTTGACAATGTTGGATTAGTTCCAACAAAACCGCAGTCAACGATATTTTCATCTTTATGTTTACTTCTCATGTCTACTTGCTTTCTTTCTGTTTACTTCTATGTCAGCTAATGTTTACTTTCGACTGCATATTTTTTTATTTTAAATTGCAAAAAGATCCTTTTCCTCGAGTATTTAATGTGCAACATCTGATCTCATTTTCCTCGAGTGTTATATCCGATACGAAGTATAATAAGATAAATTGACGACCAGATTATATTAAAATGAATAATACTACGAATTTGTAACCTTTAAGAGCAACAATAAAAAGAAAGACATAAATCTTACAAAATGTAGCATTGTAAAAATTGACTGGGAATACTAAGATCAATGCAAATGTCATAATTACTACCTGAATAAGCTTATACACGGTTAAAGGATTCAAAATATAGCAACTGGTGAATACAGCTGCTTGTGATGTAAATCCATATCAAATCTTCAAGGCATTTTCCTATAAAAGATAAAGTTCAATTTTTGGACTCGGCTTTAAACAGCATAGAAAATCATAGCAAGGCAGGAAAACAATAAACCGTGCATGGATTAGATTCTTTTTTAGGAATGAAGTTTTCTAAGTATGATATTAAAGAGGAAACTATACGGCTGATCCTCCAAACCTCGTAGCAAAATCACGCCAACTAATCCCAAATGACTCCCTATTGACCCGTTACCGAATAAATCCCTCCTGACTTATCAAGGGATGAACCAGAACATCGTGATAATTCAAATATTACCTATCGATTAGCAGTTCAAATGGGCTGTTGAACGTGCAAATTACTCAGACTGAATCACTGCTTATCTAAGCGTTAACCTTCCCTTCTTAACCGCACCCGCACCTCCGGCTGTACTGATTAATGTATTTCCCATAGGAGGGGATTCTCGGAAGAGGGATACTCAAGTGTGCAGCCGATCTGTGACCCACGGTTTGGCCAGAATGAAGTTTAACACTCCTTCCGTACATAAAAATGTATCTGAGTAAACAGTCATTTTAATAACTAAGCATCGGGAACTATTTCTGCATTGAAGGAGAAAACATTTATTAGCAGTGTTAATAATACTGATAAAGGACGTTAGCTTCGATAAATTAAAATACTCAAGAAAAAAAAATTCATGCTAATTTCAACAAAAAAAATCTGATGTAGACACCACATGACATTCTTTCACAGCCTATTAAATTATACACATTTTTTGCACTTCATTTAAACTTATTTCCTCGAATTATCCTAACTAAATTAAGCGATCTCTAAATGACATCAAAATGATCTGAAAATGACATAAAAAACTGCAAATTTTGAAAATAAATTTTTCGGTCAATTTTTGTCATATAGGAGTCAAACTTCTTACACTTTTATTTTTTCATACCGAGGGTAAAACTTTCCCACATATAAGTATACAAACAGATATTCTACGTTAAAAGTTAGATTTCGTAATTTGTCCTAAATTATAATTAGACACTACCAAAACATAAATATTTTCGTCATTTAAAACTTCGGCTTCTGTAACTGGAAATATATGACTACGCCAACGATTGCGAAAATAAAGGCCCGGTAAGGACTTTTAAGCCGAGTAAGGGTGGTGGGTATAGATATATATATATACTGTTAACAGCCGATAGATGGCATTGTAAAAAAAAAGCCGCCGATAGGGGGCGTACGATAGTAATCGAGAATCGGAAAGCGAGAGAATGTAACTGAGATTAAGAATGTTCCGTAATGATATGTATATATGTATATATTTACTGCAATAAAAAAGAAATTATAAAATGCAAGAGGTATCCCGATTGAATGAAAAGTGAAAGCTCAACTTACCCTAGCCATCCTGGGATTAATAACGGAGATTAAAGCTAACATTTCAGAAGTGGGATGATTAATGCAAGCACGCATTGAATAATGACCTCGCGTACCATGAGCGTGGAAGAAGGGGTAAGTTTCGTTTCTTTAAAAAAATTTGAATGCATGTGAACTTGTAGAATAATTCTAACAGAGTATAGAATTTAGAAGTATAGAATTATATTATTAGTTAATATTATGGATGAGAATACAAAGAAAGCTTTAGATAAAGCAAAAACGAAACGTAAAACTCTAAGAAGGTTAACAACACAAGTAATTAAGAGAATATCGGAATTATTGGAACAGGACATTGTCGATACAAAATCATTAGAAGAATGTGAGATGAATCTACAAGAAAAAGCAGATCAGATATTTAAGTTAGATCTAGAAATTGAAAATTTAATTCCTGAAGTATCTGATCTCGAAACAGAAGTCGAGAATAATCAGGAATACAGAGAACGTATCATCTACGCGAAATCGAAAGTCAAGAATTATCTCCAGAATTCAGATAGAAATAAGGCAGATTTGTCGTTGAAGAATAATTCTTCACTTATTTCGAGTAGTGAACCAGACAAACCGAGAATAAATTTGCCGAAACTTCATATAGAACCGTTTGAGGGTAATTTAGAGAAGTTTCAGGAATTTTGGTCACAGTTTGATAATGCGATTCACAGTAACGAACGCTTATCTAAAGTAGATAAATATAATTATCTTAAAGCTTTCTTGAAAGGACCAGCCTTAACCAGTATTCAAGGACTATTAATATCGGAAAATAATTATGATTTAGCAGTTGAGTTGCTTAAAGAAAGGTACGGAAAAAAAGAAATTATTGTAAGAGCTCATATTAACAATTTGTTAAATTTAAGTGCAGTAAAATCGGCATCGTATTTGAAACAGTTAAGGGAATTATACGATACGATAGAAATCCAAGTACGGGGTTTACAAACTCTTGGTGTCGAACTGAATTCATATGGAAGTTTGTTGTTTCCATTACTAACCAAACTTATTCCAGATTCCATTGTGCTAGAGTTTTATAGACAGCATGAAAACGATGATTCTTGGAATGTAACAGAATTATTAAAGTTTCTTAGAAGAGAAATAGAAACGCGAGAACGAACATTTTTGTTTCGTCAAACAAGGGAAAATAATGAATCAGTTAAAAGCATAGACTATAAACTGTCAACTAATAAATTTTCGGAAAAGGGGAATAGATTCCAGAAGTTTAAAGGAAAGCAACAGGATTCGTTTCCTAACGCAACCGCACTGAGCACATTCCAGAAAGTTTGCATTTTTTGCGATAATTCTGAACACAGTTCTGAAAATTGTGATAAGGAACGCGAACAGAAATTAGAAAGTCTAAAACGAAATGCAAGATGTTTTTTATGCCTGCGAAAAAACCACATGGCCCGTTTATGTAAATTAAAAGAGCGCTGCTTGACATGTAATCGTAAACATTCTAGCTTGATTTGTGACGCCAAATGCCTCCCGCGTCAGACAGAGAGTCGCGAAGGAATGACGTATGACAAAATGAAAGATCAAAATAGTGTTGCAATGAATCATGATGGATTATCTGACGTTTCAACATATTTGAAGAAAGCAATAATTAACGACAGTGAACCGATTGAATGTTTGGTGGATACTGGAAGCGCTGTTAGTCTATTAAGATTTTCGGTATTTTCGAAATTACGATTGCCATTGCAACCGGAAACAAAAAAATTGTTTGGAATCGGGAGTGTAAATCACGCATGTACAACAACGTTGGGAAAAGTTCATGTTTCAATTCGAATCGACGAAATCCAAACAACCGCGAATTTGTTTATCGTACATGATGAAGTTCAGCCGTATGACCTAATTATTGGGAGAGATATTTTAAACGATCAAATGTTGGCTTATGGGAAAATAGGGGATTCGTTTAACATATGGTATGCTAGTAAAATTCCATTCGCACAATTGATGAACGAAACGGAGCGTAAGCACATTAAGTTATATTCTGAGGAACCAATAGAAATAAAAAGTAACACGATAAACTTTGTACGTTCTGTAACCCCAGATATAAATAATGGATTAATCTTATTTCAAAACAAGCATGGAAGTCCGGATTCAGTAATGGAGGTTACAAATGGTAGGGTAACAGTCCCAGTTATGAACATAGGACACAATAACATCAGATTAAAAGGAAATCAGTGTATCAGCAGGGTAATAGATATAACAGAAGATTTTGAATTAAAGAAAACAGACAATCCTAACATAAACAAAGATGAAGTACAAAACCATGTATTTTCCATTTCTCAAAATATTCGCCGAATAAAAATAGATGATATAAAATTTGACGAGGCAACTACAGATAGTGAAAGAACTGATATCTTAAAATTAGTAAATGAATTTAGGGATTGCTTTGCTCTTAATCTAAATGAATTAGGTTGCACGGACGTAATAAAAATGGACATCAAAGAAATTGACGGGAGTAAGCCTGTGTCTTCTCGCCCGTACAAAACGAATGCAGCTGAACGTAACGCAATAAAAGAAATTGTTAAGGAATGGAAAGACAATGGGATAGTTTCTGAAACTAGATCGCCTTACGCTAGTCCAGTGTTACTAGTAAAGAAGAAAACAGGGGAATATAGACTAGTAATTGATTACCGCAGACTTAATAATCAGACGATAAAGGATAAGTTCCCTTTGCCTCGAATAGATGATCTTTTAGAATGTTTAGGAGGATGTAAAATTTTCACTACTCTGGATTTAGCCCATGGCTATTTGCAAATACCGTTAAGTGAAGAAGCCAAATTAAAGACGGCGTTCATTACTCCAGATGAAACAGGACAGTTCGAAAGGATGACATTTGGGTTAGTAAATGCTCCTGCTGAGTTTCAGCGACTAATGTCGTATGTCCTAGGCCCCTTGTTGAATACTAAGGTGTTGTGTTATATGGATGATATACTTATTCCTGCAAAATCTTGGGAAGAGATGATTTTCAAATTAAAGGAGGTATTAGATTGCCTAAGAAAAGCAAATTTAACCCTGAAATTATCTAAATGTGAATTTGGGAAGAGAGAAGTAGATTTCTTGGGTTTTATTATAAACGAAGATGGTATCAGACCGGGCTCTAGAAAAATAAAAGCCATAACAGAATTTCCAGAACCAAAGAATGTACACGAAGTGAGAAGATTTTTGGGCCTGACTGGATTTTTCAGACGATTTGTGCCGAAGTACGCATTAAAAAGCGAACCATTGACCAGATTGACAAAGAAGAATCGATACTTTGAGTGGAAGCAAGAACAAAAGAAGTCGTTCGAACTATTGAAGAAACAACTGACTGATAAGCCCATATTAGCTCACTATCAACCGCATGCCGATACTGAAGTCCATTGTGATGCGAGTGCAGAAGGTTTGAGTGGAATCCTAATCCAACGTGATGAAGATGGAAAATGGCATCTTGTTTATTGCGTCAGTAAGAAAACAACAGAAGCAGAGAGAAAGTATCATTCCAGCAAATTGGAGTTAATGGCCATCGTGTGGACGTTGGACAGGTTAAGACAATTCTTAATCGGTATAAGATTTACAATTATTACTGATTGCCAAGCTCTTATATATATGAATGCGAAGAAGACTACAAATCCACAGATAGCCCGTTGGTGTAGTTTGATTCAAGAATACGATTTTGAGATAAAGCATAGGCCAGGAAAAAGACTGTCCCATATTGATGCTTTGAGCAGAGGTCCGGTAGCGGAAGCTGATGACACGATGACGAGGATAGCTGAAAATTTTGAAGTTTGCCAGTCCCTAACCGAAGAAGAGCAAATACTAATGATACAACATGCTGACAAAGACCTGAAAAGAATTATCGAAATTATCAAGAAGAAACAAGAAGAACGAACTGCTGAGGAGAAGCAAGTAATTAGAAATTACGTGTTCAAAAAGAATAGACTGTTTTGGAAAACCATAGTGGATGGAAAGGAAAGACTGCTGTATGTGATTCCTAAAAGCATGAGGAAGAGTGTAGTGGTGAAATTCCATGATTTATTTGGTCACTTTTCTGTGGATAGAACAGTTAGCAAAATTAAGGAATTATATTGGTTCCCAAGCATGAAACGATACGTACGAAGACACATATCAGCATGTATTGAGTGCCTTATGAATAAAGCGACAGGTGGCAAGCAACAAGGACTGTTACATCCCATAAAACCTGGTAAAAGACCGTTTGCTATTGTCCACATGGATCACTTGGGTCCTTTCGTAAAGAGTTCGAGAGGTAATCAAGAAGTATTAGTGATAATTGATAACATGACTAGGTTCGTGAGAATTTTTGCAGTTAAGAGTACTAGTGCTAAAAATGTTTTACAGTCTTTGAAGAATTTTGTTAATGATTTTGGACTACCGGAAAGAATAATAAGTGATAGAGGATCTTGTTTTACTTCTCACCATTTTAAGCAGTATTGTACAGATAACGGAATACATCATACTTTGAATTCTACCAAACACCCCCAAGCCAATGGTATGGTAGAGCGCGTCAACAGAACAATTTTAGGAACGATAATGACAAGTTTGGCTGACAAACAGCATAGAGATTGGGATTCGAAAATAAAAGAGACGGAAAGAAATCTTAACAACATGGTAAACAAAACTACAAATAAGACTCCATTTGAAATGCTATACGGGTATTCGCCCAGATTTAATGATGGAATACTTAGGATGTTAGCAGACGAAGATTCAGATACATGGAAAGACCCGCGAGAAATCCAAGAGCAAGCGCGAGGAAGAATTGAGGAACAACAAGCGAAAATGAAAGAGAGATTCGATGGGAAAAGGTGTCGTACACTAATCTTTGAGCAAGGAGAAATCGTTGTGATGAGATGTGCCCCTAAGGCTACGGGTCAACCTACCAAAACACAGCCAAAATATCGAGGTCCATTCATAATAACGGAAATATTACCTAGCGATACTTACAGAATAACTCAACTAGAAACGAAGAATCGAGGTCGCTACTTCACTACCACTGCTCATGTGAGCCAGCTGAAGCCATGGAGGTGCGATCCCAGCTCTGATGATGATGATGATGAAGATGATGACGGCGACGATCAAGATACTGACCAGTTATCAAGCTTGATTCCTCGACGGAATCCAATCAGATCTGTCCGTAAGGACTGATGGAAGTGTTCTCCGCTGTGATTAAGGTGAGATCTTTCCTTATTTTTTTTATGTTTATCTACGTATATTTGCTGATAGAAAAACCTCCAGAAACTTTGGAACATTAATTGACTTTGAACTCTTGAACATTAGCTAAAAGACTTTAGTGCATTCTTTGAACTGATCATTTTAGAACTGATAACAAATGAGTTATTTCATATATATATATATATAACACGTGGTTAGTTATAATTTACAGAAAATTTTGACTATTATGCTAATGTATCAAAAAATATGTGAATTTATGTATGTGAAAACATTTTAGTAAGTTTATTATCATATCAAATTTTAGTATAATGTGTATTCTTCTTAGTGTATTAGTAATGTGTATTCAAGTTGAAATACAAAAATGTGTTAATTATAAAACTGATTTGTATTCAGAACAATCGAGGACGATTGCTAGGTCAGAATGACCGAGTGTTAACAGCCGATAGATGGCATTGTAAAAAAAAGCCGCCGATAGGGGGCGTACGATAGCAATCGAGAATCGGAAAGCGAGAGAATGTAACTGAGATTAAGAATGTTCCGTAATGATATGTATATATGTATATATTTACTGCAATAAAAAAGAAATTATAAAATGCAAGAGGTATCCCAATTGAATGAAAAGTGAAAGCTCAACTTACCCTAGCCATCCTGGGATTAATAACGGAGATTAAAGCTAACAATACTAAATCAATAATTCACAGTAGAAATTTTTTTAATAATTTTTTTATTTTTCTATGAACTTTTTTATATTTTTTCATAATAGAAATTTGTTTATATTGTATATATATATATACTTTTGGTCCTGCTGATTGCAACAAAAAAGGGAAGTGCGCAACTAAATGTTACAGGAGTGTCATATACAAAATTGCAACATTCTATGGCTAATCATTTTTATGTATGCGACATACATATGTACTTACGTAAATACAGACGTCACGAGAAAATATACATTTTGAATTCAATTTAAATTCATTTTACAGTTCGTTTAGGGGAAAAGAGTCCAAAAGAGTCCTTTATTTTTCCGTAAGTACGGATGCAAAAAAAAAAAAAAATAGTTAAAATGGACTGGGGAACGTTTAAAATACATATTTCCCTTGAAATATGATACCCGAAATTTTTTGCTATTACAATACTTTCTTTACTTCCAAGAGTAAAAAATACCACACACACTTGAAATAAATACATGACTCTTCTTCCAAAATTAAAATCCGACTGCCAACAAAATTTCGAATATTGTGAGGTGAAACAGAGGATATTTAAAGGAAAAAGGAGCAGAAAGAAGCAAACGTAAATCAAATGAATTAAACAAACAGCTCGACAGGGAAGAATGGAAAAAGAATCATAAATTAAATTTGGTAATGCTGAAAGGTTTTAAAATGGATGAAATAAAGAACATTCTTGGATCATTATGACAAAAGAATAAAATTTGCAATCGAAAAACCAATCATTTTTGCGTAGAAATGAATGCATGCAATTTTCTGTTTAGTTTATAAATTTAAGAAGCTTTTATTATAAATTGTTTCTTATGCGTCTTTATCTATGCTACTATTCGATTACTTAATATGAAACGAAAATGCATTCTGTATCATTTGAAGATGACAATAAATTAGAGAATTCAAAATCAAGGACGCACAGAAGATAAACCACAGAGGGAAATTAAACACGCATAGTTTTTGACTCACCACTTTCATCCGATCTTCAGCACAGAATCTTAAAAGCAAAGTATTTGAAAATACCTAGCGTGAGCCTCCCAAAGTATAACCCCTTTCGGGGGGGAAAGAAACTGAAAGCTTTCAGATTTTATATTACGCCCAAAAGTTGTTTTTTTTTGGGGGGGAAGGCGTTTTATGTGTTACCTTTATTTATTAAATGTCATATTCTTCGCACTTAAACCATAAAATAGCAATATCACAAAATATTTAAAAAGAGCATATCTTTAGGATTTCCGACACACAGTCTGACACAGTCTGAAGATAATTTTTTTTACCCGTACACTGCTGCCATTGCTCGCTTTGAAATCGTTGAATTCGTTAATCAAAAATTCGTTAAAGTTTTACAAAATATGAAGTAAGTAGTAAAACAAATTCTAAATTTGGGCTTCCAGATGCTCAAATTCGAGTGGAAGACTACGTTATTCGAAATTTGATATCTCTAGATACCGTTGATTTTTCATAATGAGAGAAATATGCATACATACATTCGTGCAGATTCTTCATTACGTAATTTCCTCAAATATAATGCAGGGCTCTAATATTTGGTGGCAACAATTTGAAAAGTGAAATGCAATTTTATAGCGGACGACGCAAAATGTCAAAACAAAGTTAATAGCCCTTCTGTTCAAATTGGCCCTTTGGGCTAAAAACTGAGTCTGAGGTTCTAAGTAATTTTCACATTATTGGATATCATTTGTTTATTCGGCACCTTCAGTGGCTTCCCAGGAACGTCACGTACGGTGATTTAAGAAGTAAGATTTATTGTTAAAAATTTCTGTTAGGGAGCAAATTTATTCATAAACTTGTATTCTTAAAGAAATAAAGCGAAACACTATAGGATAAAAAAATTCCACAAAAAACTTAATATTTCTTTATTTCATTCTAATTTACTGAACTTTTATTACAGATTTATTTACAATTAGAGATGGAATTTTCCATACAAGTAAAGCATAAAACATTACATTATATTGTATAATAATACAGTAAAAAATATGGCCTATAACAATTTAAATTTTGGAGGAAATATTATTCAATGAAGTTTTCAAAGAAAAAGTCTACTTTCTTTACATTCAGCATTTCGTTATGTTTTGCTTATCTTCATGAAAAATTCGCATAAATTTGTTCAAAAAAGAACATAGTTTCAGTGCATCAAAGAATGAATAATGGCGGTATATTCCTAAGAAGCGATTTCTCGTTTAAAAAACAGATAAGAAAGCCATGTTTTATATTTTTCTTTTAAGATAAAAATATTGGCATCATTGTATTATATACCCCGGCCTCACATAAAGAAATAATGGAAATCCGAGAAATTCCTTTCCATATTTCATTTAAATCATTATGCCATAAAAATTTAACTTCATCTTCGGTGCTATTCCTTAGAATTGGCTGATTATATGACTAGATATTAAAAACATAGTATGCTAAAAATAATACAATAAAAATTCTTACACATTTTGAACCATGGACTTTTAATTATAAATTTACCTCTGTCCTGAGTAAACACGCTAAAAAAGTATCGCTTTTAAGATCAAGTAAAATGAAATTAGTTACTATTAGTTCGGGCGAAATGATTAAGTTAAAGCTGGCATGCTGTTTCTGCAGATAACCAACAAGAGTGGCCAATCTATACACCGTTACTGCAATAAAATATTAAATTACATTTATAGCAATATTTATTTGGAATTTAATTATTATTAGTCCAAAGGGGCTTTGTCCCTGAAGACTATTGCTTTCGCTTTCCGATTTTGCGTTGATTCACTATAAACGGCTGTATCACTTTTCAAATTATATTTAAAGAAATTAAATAATGAAGAATCTGCATAAATATATATATACTGATGAAATAAATTAAGAGAATTTGCATATTTTATCGAATTCCATGAGAAGAACTGAGCTGAAGGAAAAACCACTGCTTCTATATAAAAATGCAAATCTTGTACAGCAAATACGTAAGCGTACACGCGTGTGTAAGCGGAGCCAGTAGAAAAACCTTTATAAGTGCGTGGAGGGTAAGACGAACTGCGTTCGCTAGCACACCTCGGTGAATTTTTTGGTGTTATCTTGCAGCAATCGGTTAAATTTACATCGGAACAGTAAAAATGAGTAACCACCAACGTTTAGATGATGAAATGAGGTGGCGAATTGTGGGGAGACTAGAGGTAGGGCGATTGCAATTCCAGATACGCAGAGAGTTTAATTTAACGCCCAGCTTCGTGTGTAACCAACCTATGGAAACGGTTCCAGGATACTGGATCTATAGAGAGAAAGCCTGGGCAAGGTCGTCCAAGAGCCACGACCTAGAGAAGATCGCTATTTGCCCACTTTAACTCACTGACGAGTCCCGTTTTAGCCTAAACACTGATTCTCGCCGTACTTTCACATAGAGAGAGCCAGGGACTCGCTACCTGCCCTCCAATGTCCGCGAAATCAACAATTACGGAGGTGGCGTTGTAGTGGTCTGGGCGGGAATCATGTTGGATGGCCGCACATCCCTCCACGTTTTTGACACAGGCTCTGTGACTGGTTTGAGCAGAAATAAGAATATTATTCCAGGATGCTTCTGTATTATATATTATATGTTTTTCCATTCGGCGCTAATACATATAAATTCCTGGCTTTGGATACACGCGAACAGGCAACATATAGTTGACCAACAGGTAACATGACTTTTCCAAATGCACCCCGGCTACCCTGTAATATTTCCCTTTGAGCTTTGTTAATAGTAACAGCAAAACTAAGTTTGATTGGAAACTGCCGTCTTTTAAAGTGAAATGGTAGGTCAGTGGCGATTATTGGGATTCGAGGTATAATAACACTTTCCCCTTTTCCTACACCTGTTAAAATAATGGCACCGATTATATTCTGCCCTAATTGTGTGATCCGAAGCCTCGTTCCATTACACAGTCGATGTGCATCTATATTCGCATAACCATAATCGGTACATTTAGTTTCAATTGGAGTTTATGTGAGGGTACACCTGACAGCTCTAGCGAATTTATAAACTCAGCAGGATATGAAGTGCTTTGTTCTGTATTCATGATTGTATCTATTGACAAATACTCTTTTATTTCTCTTTGCACCCCCTTTGCCTTGCTTGCTCTTGTCTTCTTAATTGTGCATGTACGGAACATTCTTGGGATCGAGCAATTTTTGCTGCCCGGGCCCGAGATGAATTCCTAGATATGTTAGATTTAAGTTTGTGAGGCATTTCGAAAACGAAAAGAAAAAAACTGTAAAAAAATATTTGCAAAAAAGGAAATAAATAAATAAACAAAAACAAATATCTAGTTTTTACCAGCAGCTTCGCTCGCGTTCATGTCCTTAAATAAGTTTAAATTCTGCGTAAATTTTAAAAAT
>KK122335.1:132173-162151 GCA_000611955.2 Stegodyphus mimosarum
TGTTTGTGAAAGAAGAACCAAAAGCCGGAAATCCTGAAGAATTTTAAATAATAAATTAAATTAAACAAATAAAAATTAATAAACGCTAAATTAATAAATGTTACGCTTTCACGCCTTTATTACTTAACCGAACATCATGAAATTTTCAAGAAATATTTTTGATATATTAGAAAAGGTTAAAAATGTTTGCATGGTTTAAACCACGCATCCGCGCGCGCAGACAAACTTTTACATACTTTAACTTATCATTACGAAACCTTCATTTAATGTTTATACAACGACAATCATTTTCTATTATATAATTTAAGTTTCAACAGATAAGTTACATTTGTATAGCCACGAAATCTAGCTGAAGGCCTATAACCTTTTCTAATATATCAAAAATATTTCCGAAACTGGAATGAAACAGGGCACTAATTAGCCCCATCCTATTTAATATTCTTATAAATGACCTCCCTTTTCTGATGGACTGACAAAACAGGTTCTATTTGCAGACGATATAGTCCTTTGGTGTAGCTCTGTGAAAAAGGACCAGACCGAGGTTAACACTATTTTGAATCTAACCCTGAAGCGAATTGAACATTGATGCAAGAATAACAATATCATTTAAACATAAATAAAACTACCAGCCGATTTTTTACTCTTAAGTAACAACCCCTTTGTTTCCAAACTCTCTTTCAGGGAATAAATATATAACTTAATGATTTTTCAACTTACTTAGGCTGCACCTTCGACATTAAGCTAACTTGGAGGGAATATGCTGAGCATGTTATCTCAAAGGCAGAAAAAAAAAAGACTCCTCATTCATAAACGACTAGCGAAAGTTAAATGGGATTATAAAAGAGAAACTTTAAAAAACAACTCATAAAATGCATATTGTAACGAAATGTTGGTTTATGCTTCTAACACATAGGTTCCCAACGTGGGCGATAATGCCCCCTTGTGGGCGTTTCAGGCTTTCAGGGGGGCGGTAAAAAACCCAGAGAAAATTAGGGGGCGTTGATATGGCACAGAGGGGCGTTGGAAGATTAGCCAAATATAGTCTAAAAAAGACTTTAAAATCACGCTGATAATTCATTTCTATCACGTGTGAGAAAATGCACATATTTCGATATGAGACTTCACTGTTCAGAGAAAGACATAACTCTCTAGTATGTACGATTCTGGGGCTGCATGTGCTAAAACTAGCAACCTGTCTTGCCAATTTGGCGAGATGCACTCCAAAAAGTCGCAGAAAACTGTTGACTTTTGTTGAAAGGGTCACCATTTTAGTGAAAGGAGCAGTAGAACCGGAGTTCATAATATCAGAAGGAAAAGCCTTCAGTGCAAAAATATATCTTTATTGTCTTTATGTACATATTTATGTTACGTCCAAAGCCCGAAGTTCGGCCAGTTCGCGTTTTGGCCAGGAGGTTTGGCCAAAGTCCGAAATACTTGCAATTAATATTGTATTTTATACTTTGGCCGGCCATTTCGCGAAGTGGCTGGGAATTCTTGGCCAAAGCCTGATGTGATAATGGTAGATTGAGTCTATGGAGCAGAAAAAGACTAAGGATCACCCTTAAAGGTAGTTGACAAATTGAGTACTCAATTTGCCTCTGTATTCATACTCGATACGCAACGCATTTGCTTAAGATATAATTCGTCATTTTGAAGGGCGCAAATCTAATCTTCACACTATCACATTGTTACAGCATATGCGTTCACTGAATAGTTTCTACTCGTTGAACTCACAGAAGTACTCATTTTTAAATACTTCATTTTTAACAGTGTGTAAAACCATCTGCCCTTGATTTCTTTTTTCCCAAATTGGCCGGTCAAAGCCAGAAATCAACAAAAAGATTGGACATTCGCCGGTAAGTTTACAGCAACGTTGGCCAAAATGCGAATTGGCCGATTTCGGGCTTTGGCCGTAACATTTACAAAAAATGTCACTGGGACTAAAAAATGCCACTTACAAGCGGCAACGATAGCGAGATCTCCAACTAAACTGTATTCTAAGAGAGTCTGTAAAAGTGCGTAGGCGACGTTGGACGCGGGAAAAAATTAGAGCGCCGAAATAAGCGGCGGCGGAGTAGACAAATCGTCGCCAGTGGTTTACCCGATCAAAATTGTAGGTAGCTAAAAATAGAACAGCCCCGCAGAATGCTACAGACTCAGGCTCACACTATCTATCGTTCATCGCAGCATGTACTGCGTACGATGAAAACGGCGTTGCCTTAATATTTTGCTACTTCAACTTATATTATTTAAACCGGCAGTATCCCTTGCAGCTCCCTTAACTTGGATCAAGTATAAGTAAAGAAAAACCCATGTCGGAAGCAAAAAAGAAGAGGCGGCAGTACAGTGCGGATTATATAAAATACGGATTTATCGAAAATCCCTCAAATCCATCATCTCCATTGTGCCTTATTTGTCAAAAAACATTTTCGAATGAAGCGATGAAACCTTCTAGGCTTCAAGATCATCTTAATAAAATGCATCCGGATAAGAAAGACAGAGATATGACCTATTTTCTAGAGATAAAAAAGAAGATTGAAAATCAGCCAACTATATCAAAATTATTTTCATCAGCTTCTAAACAAGACGATGACGGACTTCGAGCTTCGTACAATATCTCATTGTTGATTGCTAAAACAGGCAAGCCACATACTATTGGGGAAGATTTAATTTTACCAGCAGTTAAAGAAGTAATAACCACCGTGCTCCATAAACCAGCTACAGATATTATCCGAAAAATTCCTTTGAGCAATAATTCTGTGCAAAGACGAATTGATGAGATGGCTGAAAACATTGAAGAATCGTTGTGCAATTATCTGCAGACTTGTCAATTTTCAATTCAGCTGGATGAGTCCACTTTACCAACCAATGAAGCATTGTTATTGTCGTACGTGAGGTTTATCAAAGATGAAAAAATATGTCAAGAAATGTTGTTTGCTACCAATTTGGAAACAGATACAAAAGGAGAAACCATATTTGATACACTGCAAAAGTTTTTTGACGAAAAGGAAATTCCTTTTAATAATATTTTGTCGGTTGCTACGGATGGCGCACCGGCTATGACAGGGCGTCACAAAGGCTTCATAGCATGCTTAAAAAATAAAGTTCCGGACGTGCTTGCTGTGCATTGCGTAATTCATCGACAGCATTTGGTTGCGAAAAATTTGAGCGAACGTCTCCATACATCACTGCAATATGTTATAAGAGCAGTTAATAAAATCAGAAGTAACTCGTTGAATGACAGATTATTTAGTCAGCTTTGCATTGCAAATGATGAAGATTTCAACCGATTGCTGCTTCACACAGAGGTGCGCTGGCTTTCAAAAGGTACTTGTTTGACTCGATTTTACAATCTGTTTGAATCTGTGATAGAGTTCCTAGGAAACAAAGACACGGAATTGCGCGACAACCTCATCGCATCAAAAAACGATATTGCGTACTTAGCAGACCTCTATAAATTGTTTAATGATGTCAATCTCCAACTTCAAGGAGAAGACTTAAACTTGATTAAGACTAAAAATAGCATTGCTGCTTTCGTGTCTAAACTGCTATTATATAAAAGAAATATAGGCAGACGTGAATTCTATACCTTCCCATGTTTATCAGCTGTATCATTCAAGCACGACGACTTGCTTGTTTACTGTCAGCACTTGGAAAACCAATAATAATAATAAATCTACAATGACTTCGAGGACATTTTAAACATGGACATACCAGACTTGGTTTTGGATCCTTTTTCCAATGTCAACACAGCAGGACCATCTCAGTTAGAAGAAGAACCAATAGAACTGACGACAAATGAGGAATTAAAAATTAAATTCAAGAATGGCTACCAAGAATTTAGGCTGCGGAAGTCGATTTCGCAATTGTATTCAAGATTATGGTCGATTGTGCAACGATTTCTGCTAGCATTCTCATCTTCATATTTAGCAGAACGTGGATTTAGTGCTGTAGCAACATTGGTAACGAAAAAGAGAAATCGGCTCCATGTTACTGAACGCGGCGATTTACGATTGTTTTTAAGTAAAATCGAGCCTGATATTAACAAGCTTCTTAAAATGCATCAAATTCAGCCTTCTCATTAGTTAAGTTAGAAATTCGATGCCTTTAAATTTTAATAAAAATACTTTTTAATAATAATTAAGTATGCCTTTTGAGTGTTCTCTGAAACTGTCAATTTATTTATTTAGAAAGCAATAGTTTATTATACTTTTATTTTTCTTTTTAAATAGCGAAGAAATTCAGTAGCGTTTCAATTCCAACAACATTCTATCTATTAGTAATTTATTTTATTTAATTCTTGTTTTCACCATGCATTATGTACGCTCTTATTTCTCTAGGGGGGCGGTATTGAAATATTCACCAGAAAGGGGGCACCATTTCGAAAAAGGTTGGGAACCTATGTTCTAACAGGATGAATAATAACATCTAGACTTTTCAAAACCAGGTTTTACGAATCATTTCTGAAGAGTCAAAAGCATTCCTGTATTAGCAACGTAGCAGCTGACAATACCTCATAGTTATTCATTCATCGGACCCAGATATATTAAATATTTTGACTTGTCTACAAATATCACATTTTTCTAATGTAATAAATGTTTGCTCACCATAGATTTTGCGAACTCCCTATTTTCCTTGTTGCCGACAAAGAATTGCCTTCCTGCTAATCGCCCAATGTACCCATATGCCCTGACCTTTCTACCAATTTCAGGTAGAAAAGTCAGAGCAATTGTTTTATTTAAAACAGTTCTTCTAAATACGTTATTAGTTGTACTAATTTTTGCTTGATTTTGCATAGAATAATTATGATTTCTTAGTATTAGCTTGGAAATATGATCAAAATTTCATTTCATTTTCAACAGTTCCAAGTAAATTTCCGTCATTTTATAATATCAAATGTAGTTAAAGACATTACATCAGTTATGTTTCGGATATTTTTATCATCTTTAAAATAATGAATAATTAAATTTCTAAGAGAACTTGACGTTAATTTGCATGGCATCTCGCCATGTTCATTTTAGATAAGAAACTGTTTATATATTTTGCTAAACAAGTAATAATTTCTAAATGGAGATGGTAATACATGTGATGTATTTTCATTTAAAAAAATGTGACAAGAAACATCTACCAAAACATCTAAACAAACCTTTCGAGTGTCAGAATTGTTATGTAAATTATTGTTAACACTTTTTTGAATAAATCTCTTTATCGCAAGGAATATTTTGATGATATTTATTCTGTAACAAGGAAGGCTAAAAATAGAGCAAAATTAAAGTATTAAAAAATGTAATGCCTATGTTTTAATTTTTAGTACAAGATCTATGCAAAAAAATTCACAAAATATACAAGTGCCCGAATAATTAATTACAATCTAATTATTTACGCAATAATTAAGTTGTAATTAATTAATGATTAGTAACCTAAAATAGAATCCTTAATAACATAGTAAGTATCGAATTCGATTTCATTGAGCGAAATGTAACTTTATTTGTAAAGAAATCTAATAAATTTAATGCGCGGAAAAACCAACCAAAAGCATCATTATCACTTACCAGAAAATGCATCCCTTCTTTTTATTTTTAATGAAATTAATTCTGTAGAATAATGCACCTTTTAAATCTTACAGTTAATAAAACCACTACAAATTCTTACCATATAAAAGCAGTAACGATATTCATTGCTGCCATCGACTGATTGGAAAATAATTACCTTGCGCTCAATTTTCAGACGATCAGTGGAAGATACATAAAAAAACAAGCAATAAAAATTTTTTTGCTGTTATAATAGTCTGTGATAAATTAATTTCAAGTGAAAACTTTTGCACTTATTTAATAAATAGAATACTTTTAATTATTTAAAGCATGTTTTTCGTTATTCTCATCATTTATACTTGCAATACTTGTTTTATTATTTATACTTGCAATAAATATTTCTCGCAAATGAACTGGCAATGATTTTTATTTTATTAGGACAAGAAATTCATACTATAATGAAAATAATGTTTTATTTCAATTGTTAAAAAAAGGTTATAAGCCTAAGATTATTTTTTTCAAGCAATTATCATAACAATTTTTATTCCAACATTTCATTCTTCTAAATAACAAACCAATGAGACACTCAAAAACAATTACATTCTAAATTTTATTCGATGTTTATTACCTTTATCGGTATTTCCTTCAAGATTTCTCGTTTCTCTTTATCAACTCACCGAGCATACATAGTTCAGCATTATTACATTTCTATAGGTTCTTTTGTGTTCCTCCTACGTATTATTATTTATTATTGAAAAGCATGCTTTTTTTTATTACGTTTGTTTACAGTAAGCACAGTTCAGTTATTTAATATTATAAATCTGAAAGAATTATGATTATAATCAAAAAATAAAATATGATACCATGATTACAATAAAAAAAGAAATATGATAACATGATAAAATAAACATGATTGAAAACGAATCCTCTCGATTCATTTAGCCACAATATTAATTTTATACAAGGACCATATAATTTTCAGATATTACACTCCTTTTTATATATAACATTTCACAGAATAATTTTTTAACAAGTAACCCTCCATTGTTAACAGATAGTCTAATTTGTAAACAGATAACATTTTCTTGCAAAACATAGCTTAGCCAAAATATGCTTTCATGAACCTTTTGTAGACCACGCAAGTTCCCTAAAACGTTCACCTATAATGCACAGTACACTTAGTTCACTAATAAAAGGACTATTTAATTGTTATGATAATAACTTATAATTGTTCTGATAATTTTTGACATCAATAAAATCTGAGAATATTTACAGAATCCAAGGCGTACTATAAAGCAGAAATGCACTACAACCAGGAACTGTTACGCAATATCCGGAATGTCTGGCCACTTGAGTTAAGAGTAAATAAAAATATCTGATTCTAATTTCAAATTGCTGCACTGTTCTTCACCCAAATGAAAAATTTTTCACGTTGTTCTAAAAACATCTACGTCTTCATCCGAACTCAATCCAAATATCCACTGGAAATTATAATCAGAAAAAATAATTAAATTAACATTTAAGAAAATTGTTAAGTATTCCATATTAATTTATTTCAAATATTCTTCCTATTCAGAGGCTGTCTTGTTATTTTTAAAATGATGTAAATACTAGTTGCGGTTGTTCCAAAACTTTGACAGTTTTTCAGTATCTCTGAATTCTAACGTTCGATTGTTGCTGATACGAAGTTTTTCAATAATTCTAGATTAATAAATTTTGAGATAATTCGCTCTTCCTGATTCCATCTTTGCCACTATCAAACGGCCATTCTGAACAACTTTTAGAAATTTCGAAACTGCTCAGTTTTATTTTAAGCTTGTAGGGATTTGTATTTATTTTAAATAACCAGTTAAATTCAGTTTTAAGTTCTTTCCTATAAGTCTTCATTCCCCTAATGGTTAGTTCCAGAATATTTAAATTTGGTAGCGCGCGTAAAGGAATTCAAATTCTATTAGTGAAAGAAAAAGCTTAAATATCGGGTTCTAGAAGGGACAGTTAGAGAGTCTAGGAAAACTTTGTGCGAGTCGTAGCTCGAGCTTCGGCTTAGCAGTTATTGCTGCTTAAACGTGGAGTAACGGTCATTATTTTGCTGCCACTAAACTTATCAATGCGCTGTTAAGATACAGGATTGTCTGAGCCCTGTAATTTAATTCTACTACTTGTCAATATCTTCAAATTTTAAGTTTAGTTCTACTGTTTCAGTTTCCGGCCAAGCAGAGGCGTAGTGTGTTAGCGTCGAGTTGACGCATTGTAAATAATTTAAAAAGTGTAATAAACGTTAGTTTTAATCCTTCTTCTGTGCAGTTATTATCTCCAAATTTCACACAAAAGATAAATAGTAGATCTTACAAGCTATTTTAATTTACCATTACTAAAATTAAAAATCCATTTCTTATATTGTTGACAGCTTACTCAGTTTTTAATAAAAATAATTAGTTCACTGTAAAAAAATGGCATACTTTGTAGTAAAAAACATACATCTCCTTCGAATAAAAAATTTTAGACTATTCATGAGACTGTTAGTCTTTCAGTGCACTAATTATATTATCAGGTATTTTTCAGCTTTAAATTGAATTAAATATAAAAGTTTTACTTTTACTATGTCTCAAATAAACGTAAAAGTTTTGCTTTTACAATGTCTCAATCAAATGTAAAAGTTTTCCTTTTACAATGTCTGGCCACTTTACTCAAGAGCAAATACAAATATCGGATTCTAATTTCAAATTATTGCACTATTCTCCCCCCGAATGAAAATTTTTTACGTTATTCTAAAGTCATCTACGTCTTCATCCGAACGTAATCTGAAAATCAATTGGCAATTATAATCAGAAAAAAATAAAACATTAAAATTCAAGAAAACCGTTACCTTTTTGAAAAAAAATTAGTTGCGGGCAAAAAAGTTTAAATTTAATAACCGTGCACTGAGACCTGATGCTGCTGACAATAGCAGCAACATCACAAATTTTCAATTCTTCTAAGAAAGCGTTTGCTACAAATTTACTAATGAAAATCAATTGGCTCATTTGAAATACTGCAAATTGAGACATCAGTGGCTTCGGTTAGAAGGTAAAAAAAAAAAAATAAAGAAATTTTGGAAGCCAGAGAACGAACATCTTATTTAGTATCTAGAATGATGCTCAGTATATTTCTTAAGATTTTAATTCTAAGTAGTATGGAAATGTTATCGATATGAAAATATCGCATTTCTAGGCTAACAGTAATTTCAGAAGTCTACAGTCCTTACAGAATATATCTGTCCTTACAAAATTATTTTTCCAGAAAGGCTGCAATGGAAACTTACAGCTTTAATTCGATTTTCGCTTACTGAATGACACTTCAGCATGTTAACAAGTCTAACGATGACAGCCAATTGTTAGTTTCCTCAATAATTCCAGTACGTCTCACTTTTCAAAAGGGAGAAAGTATATGGCCTCATTAATTTCCATTAAAAACAAATGTTCTTCGCTGAAGATGAGCGGTGCTTGAATAATGAATCTATGAAGGAATATGAACAGTCTCTAATCTATGAAGCTTGAATGGTTCCGTCTAGTGATTTTTTTATCTAAAAGGATTATTATGAATATCATATTACGACGAAAAGAAATTAAAATTAATAAGTATACTAATTCTAATTTATGCATTTAAAACCTACCATGCATTAGTTAATTAGCATAAACCCCAGAATCTTGCGCCTGATGGATTTGTTTTGGATGATGGATGCTGTATTACCAAAGAAAAGCTAGGGATTCTTTTAGCCGCATTTACATGATAAACATTTGTAACTCTTTTGCACAAATTAAGGTAACTAATTAACAAGCAATGAGGAACAATGTAAATGACTCAAATGTTAAGATGGAGCCAAACATAAGGAGAAGAACGAAAACTTCAGGGAAAAGAATTCTAAATGTTGTCTATTTCATTTACGCTTGCCACTGATTTTTTTCTTTTGTTTACACAGAAGAAGATGGTTCTCGGATTTTTAATTTTCGCGATAAAATGCATTTAAGAAATAAACTTTGTCTATCAGACACTTTTATACAAAAATTCCACAATTTCATCTCATTTAAATGGTTATCATTAACTGCATTGCTATCTCAGATTAAACTACATACAATAGACTGCCCGAATAATTGGGTTAATATCAGAGACGACGTCTACAGTTAACTTAAAATTATGGTTAATCCGACAGCAGTTAAAAAAAGACAGAAAAAAAGATTCACCTACCTTACAATTAACAGAATATACTATTAATAACTGAAAACTGAGAAAAGAACACACTTCGAAACAAAACACAACATCAAATTTAAAAAAACAAAAAGCTTTCAGATTTTACATTACACTAAAAGGGATGTTTTTTAACGTTTTGTGTGTTACCTTTATTTATTAAATGTCCTGTTCTTCGCACTTAAATCATAAAATTTAATTCAACAACAATATAGCAAAGAATTTTAAAATGAGCATATCTTTAGAATTTCCAATACACAGCCTAGCGCGCTGGAGAATAATGAATAATGCAGGTACCGCTGCTTTATCACAATGCGGGAAACATACATACATTAATGCAAATTCTTCATTATTTAATTTCTTTAAATATAATACAGGGTTGTAATATCTGGTGGCAACAATTCAAAAAGTGATTCGCCGTTTATAGTGAATCAACGCAAAATGCCAAAACGAAATTAATAGTGCTTCTGGACTAACGCTCTTTAGGTTAAAAAAAAAATTATTTTGTTTACATTACTAGCGTATTTGGATAGGAATCAATGAGAAAGACAGAATTATTAGCCCTATACTTCATTTTTTTCCGATTCAGTAGTTTATTGGTGATGGATGATTTAACAATACTATATATTCCAGATTATGTACAATTAAATTATGCTCTGCTGTGGATAAAACAATGTCTAAATACTAAAGCATCACCTGCTAGTACTGTTGTTATATCATGCATTTTCTTCTACTTGCTACATTTTTCGTAAAAAAAAAACTCTTTTTCTGATGATTTGTGATAGCTAGTTTTCCGTCGTTCAGCAATACACAAATTTAATCTTTTTTTAGACAAGCCCAGTTTTAATCCGCAATCCGGTTAATCGGAAATTGACTGTACATGGTTTACATAACCAATTTATCTTTAATAACATAACTTCAAGTACATAATTATTCTATTTTTAATAAAAACTTTCCTAGTTGAATCTTTCATATCTCATTCCAATTTACTGCAAATTTCATAAGACTGTATCCATTAAAATTCATCTGAAAATTTACTGTATAGCAAAAGTACAATAATTAGGTTCTTTTCAAAGAATTTCAATTTACGTGTTATGTGGCTGAATTTTTCAAAAGTATCGTTACGTTATGATATCGCCAGCATCATGCCAGAATCACAAATCTTCTAAATCACCCTTTTATGATAAACATATTTAAAAGCTTAGTACCTTGCATTTTGAGAACAACAAAGCACTGAGAACCGAGACTGGAAGCATCAATACGTTGACTTATAGAATAAAGTTAAAATAGAATTGAAAACTTTCAGACAACAGGAATGGAAATACACTCACGTTTGTGAAAATTGCAACACCAAGAAGGAATCGTCATAATTGAATGCAATTTAATACACAGTTGAGTGGTAGTGGTACAAATAAATGATTAAATGTTCAAAGCAAACAAACAAGAACAAGAGATCAGAATCAGTATTTTGTGTGGCCACCACGCGCCGCAATAAGTGCTGCTACACGACGTGGCATGGAGTCAAACAAAGTTTGAATGTCTGACTGAGGAAGAGCATTCCATATCGTTTGTACGCGTACCCAAAGTTCGTCTGCAGACGCAACAGGACGAGGATCACGAGCAAGACGCCGACCAATGACATCCCACACATGTTCAATTGGCGACATATCCGGGGAACACGCAGGCCAAGGAAGAAGCTGTACCTGCTGCGCTGCAAAGAAGGATTTAACAATCCGAGCAGTATGAGGGCGGGCATTGTCCTGTTGAAATACAGCGCCTGGCAAGCTTTGAAGGAAGGGAACAGCTTCGGGCTGTAGAACTTCACGGATATACCGGTTGCTGTTCAGATTGCCCACAATTCGTAGCAATTGAGATCGTCTATGATATGCTATGGCGCCCCAGACCATAACTCCGGGTGTTCGTCCACTGTGGCGTTCGATAATGCACTCCGGAAGGTGGCGTTCACCGGCATAGCGTCTGACACGAATGCGGCCATCATGGTACCACAAATTAAAGCGGGATTCGTCAGAAAACACGACATGCTGCCAATCAGCACGCCAGTCTCTATGCTGATTGGCCCATTGTAGCCGCAGGCGGCGATGGTCGTGCGTTAGGGGGATCCTGTATAAAGGAGTCCGTGCGCGCAGTCCACACTGCAGCAGACGTCTACGAATTGATGAAGCACACAATGAAACACCTGTAGCTATTGACCACAGTGCTGCCAATTGTCTAGAGGAAGCTGTACGGTCCGTCCGCGCCATGCGGACCAGGTGTCTATCATCGCGAGCTGACGTCACATTTCGGGGTCCACTCCCGGATTTCCGAGTTGTCCGACACTCGTCCGTCCACTGCTTCCAAACGCGCATCACTGTGCTGCTGTTACGCTGCACACGAGAGGCTACTGCACGATACGACAATCCAGCTTCACGAAGGCCGATGATTCTCCCTCGTTCAAACTCTGTAAGTTGTTCAAATCTCGCTCTCTTTCGTCGACGAGGCATAAGTACAGATTGAGTTAACGTTTACCACTAGCAGATAACCACCGATAACCATACACGCCTCGCTACAGCCGTCTATTTATTCGGATCCATCAGCCGTTCAGAGGGCGCTGCTCAGCATACGCATGCGCTACGGATTTGCAATACTAATCATTTGCATATCATGCGCTACTTTGCATTTCCTGAAAATTTCAGCTCACTCGCGTAAGTCCTTCATGGTGTTGCAATTTTCACAAACGTGAGTGTAATTCTTGAAATCACTGAACAGACGCTAATAGAAGAGAATTCCTTATATGATCTTGCGTTAGACTTACTAAAAGATATATGTCAATCTTTCCCAACTACGGCCCAGCGGGAATAGTATATTATGATGCTGACAAAGCAAATTGTCCTGTAGGTAAACTGGCAAACCTCCCTTCCAAACAAACCTCTGAACATATGACGAAGAGTCATCCTGCAACTGCTGCTCACCCACTGCAATATTAAAAAGCACTTTCCTCCTGAACAATTTGTATTCCGAGCAAGTTACAATAACATACACCAACTTCTCAGAGTTATAAACACAGCAAAAGAAACGTTCACCTCTTACTCCCCGACTCTGTCTTTTTAGCCATCAATAAAGCATTTGACAGAGTGGGATATGCTCTATAAGCTCATTCAACTCAAACTGTTCCAAACCAAAATCATCAGTTCCTTCCTCAAGAGCCACAAATTATGTGTCCGAATAAAGTCGCAGCTCCCTACTATTCTCAAAATCAGTGCTGGATTTCACTACACTCGTGACATCTCGCCAGATTCAAAATCCAACTTGACGGTATCAAGGGCTTAGCACCTTGCCGTGTTTCGATAACCTTCGTGCCTGCCGACGATATCGCCATACTCATGCAAGCTCTGAACATCAAAGCAGTACGACAACAATTTCAACGTTATTTGAAACTGCTTTAACACCGGCGAACATCTTAACATCTTGGGAATCACCTTAACATCTTGGGAAATACTCAAAAATCTTGTACTATCATCTTCAAGGAAATTCAAATAAATATATATATATATGAACCCAGTCTATTTGACTTACCACTGCCTAAAAAAGTAACTACCTACCTTAGAAACACCCTAGATTCCAAACTTTACTTCAACAATCATACAAAGAAAGTTGCGAAAAATACAATTACACTCCCTGCAACATGCGGCCTCTCAGCGGACGTCGCAGTGAATTCTCCATCAGCAATAAAATTATCCCCTACAAGTCAGTACTCAGGCCTGCTCTTCTTTATGCCTAGTCTGTCTACAGTCAAACGCCGAAAACGCACATACACAAAATACAAGTCATTCGGAATAAAATTCTTCGACAAATTACAGACGCGCCTTACATCAAGAATTCTGTCACACATAAAAAATTGAAAATTTAGTACATAAATGACTACATCAGGGAAAATGCAATCAAATTTTTTTTATTTGCAAACATCATCAAAACTGATTCACTGCTATAAGAAAGAAAATACTCTTTCCAACAGAAATACATCCCGGCTAGCAGCCCCCTTTTGCCATAAATATATTCTGTCATTGTCATGCATATTGTTCCAGGAATTCTCCATTTTTTATTGGGGGTGACATCCCCAGTCATTCATTTACTCCTATGTATATTTCATTGCATTTCAGTTGCCCCAATTTTTTATTCTTCCTCCTACACCCTCCCAGGACTTTGTCACCAGCCCTTCCATATTAACGCAAAAGCGTCCTCGCCTATTTTCTGACTAAAATTCTAAAATTAACTTTCATAGCAAATGAAATAAAAGAGGCTCGTACCCCTCCTCCTCCATTAATTCCATAATCCAGTCATTTTTAGAACGACAGAGTTATGGATGATTTTAGCTCCTCAATATTAACTGATTTGATATATATATTTATTACTATCTCTTTTTTGATTCCTTCTTCCAGAATTTGAAATTCGGCTTAATGCAAATATAATTCGCACTTTTTCTATAATTTATTTTTAAAATTTATATTCTTAAATAATTTTTATAAATTTTCAAAAAAAATGTTTGTATTATAACCTATAAAATTTTTTCCATCATTTTAAAGTAGATGTATTTCTAGGCACACTTCCAAAAAAATCAGAGCTTTTTATTCAAAATTTCCTAAAATGTAAGTGAATTTACACATTGGCTTGTTTTGAAATTTGGCATATTCGTCACAAGCGATAATAACGCCAAATGAGGTTTACGCACTTTGTTAAAATTATTTAAAAGTAATGAACGTGACCTTTTTCCGCTCGTATACAATTAAAAAAAAGGAAAGGAAAATAGGTTGCTATAAATTAAGAAGATCATCAAGTGAATTATTCTCGGCGCAAACTGAAAAAAATGCGCCAATATAAATTTTTTAATTTCTTCGTAAATTTCGCATGAAATTTTACGAAATTTAATATTTCGGCATAATTTGAGTCGTAGAATATAGAAATATGGAAAAACATTGGTATGCCATTTCAGAAAAGGTCCGATTTTGCGTCAAAATACCTATATTGAAAAATGCTATATACATAAATCTAATATATATCCTAAGTCGCGCTTTCCAGACATGAAAAACGCAAGTTGAATTTCGTCAATCGGCCCAGTAGAGCGGGAGATGTTAGAAGTGTCTTCTTCTCTCCCCCCTCCCCCGCAGTGTACCTCCCATTTTTAGTACAGTCAGTAAAATATCTAAAAATACCATATAAAATTACTAATATGCAAAAATCCATATAAGGGATCACAACAAAAAACAAAAATTCCTGATTTTATCTGGGTACATTAAATTTGCATCGTAATCCAGTTTTCAATTTCTTTTATGAAACCTGAAATCCTTTTGGAATTTCCTTCAGTTGGTGAAAGATAATGCAGGTCTTTCCTAAAACTGAAAATGACTTAAAAGAAAGCACACATCCAGCGATAGATATGTACATTCCGTGTTTCATCTGCACACGCAAATATGTTTAACAAAAAGTTTAAAATTGAAAAAAAAAATCAATTTATAGCTGAACTAATATTTTTTACGTTATGAAAGTTTAGCGTAAATATTATAAAGTCACTAATATATTAGGTTGCGATCATAAGACAGGAATAATTTACAAAGAAGTTAATTACAAGGTAATCGTCATAGATTTTAAAAATTAAGCAAGTCAAAAGTATAACACGTCGAAAGAGAACACCTCGAACAACAAATACAAAGATACTATAAGTAACAAGAATTGTCAAAACATGCGCAAATTGAAGAACTAGTTTCAAAAGTTAAATAGTACCTTCTTGTTCATCTACAGGAGTAAAAATGACGAAAGAGAAAGAACTGCTAAAGCGATTACAATGGACAAATAATTCAATTAAGTTTCAGCTAAAGAAGAGGAACCAAAGCCGTCTCTTGACAAAGAGTGAGAGCAGCTATGAAATATTTCTTTTTAACTCACGGTAAAGAAGAACTAGAACTGGAATCATTATTCAGAACTGAAAACTTTTTAAGAATTGAAACGTATCTAAGAAATCTAATTCACCAACGGAAGATGTGCTTTGATTAATTTTGACGGCAGAAAATGGAAAATGTGGTTTCTTCACCAGAAGTATTGGACAACCTAGAGTTTATGAGTTTCATAGGGTTACATTTAATCTGGTAATGTTATAATGTATTTTCTCCCTTCTTTCAGCATGCCTTCATGGTGTAACGGTAGCAAACTCGGCGCGTATTCAAGAGGTCCAGGTTCGAGTCCCGGCGAGAGCATTGGTCATTTGTCATGTCTCCTGTTTCAAAATAACTTAATAACTCTATGTTGTTACTTTAGTCCTGTAACCCTAATAGAAGTGAATCCTGTTACTGCTATGCCTGAGATAAACGACAAAGGTCTTAGCAAGGTTATAAAAACGGCCGCTTTATTTAAACAGAACACTAAACATAAAAGCACGAGCTTGAGCTACCGTACCCACAGTTCGTGGTAATGCAAATAAACAGAACAGTCAATTTAAATTAAACTTATTTATGCATTTAGTCCGTTTAAATTAAATTGACTAAATAAATTAAACGTTGAACAGTTAGTCAAAGACTACACTCAATAAATTTACTGTAGCGTCACGTTTAAAATATCGGTGGCGAGAAAGGACAAAGCCGAATAATTACAATTGCTAGAGGCAGCAGAAACTAACCACGTAGCACGAAAATGCCAGAAACACTTTCTCTCTCAAAACTTAAAAACCTCACTTAGAATGCACAGATCTAATTCGCGTTTTGGTGAAGAACACGGAAAGGAGAAGTTAATAGTAAAGACGGAAATCATACTAACTGGTTAATTTAAAATAATAAACTTACAGTTTTTCATAACAGATGTCTCGTGCATAATTAAAAGAAGCTTCTGTTTCAAGGATAAAAATGAGAGGAAAAACGAAACAGAAAACAAAAGACAGATGTCCTAAAATTCCCTCCCTACTTGTGCGTGTGAATGCATTTGTATTTGACTATGGAGGAATTTTTCATGTTAGCAGTTCCCTTCCACAAGGTCTGTAAAAATATAAAGTTTCTGATAGTTTTATTAAAAAGATCATTAATCGATATTTGCAGTATAAAAGCTTGCCTTATTTAATTCATGTATTTAATTAAGACTGCACATTATCAACAAACCAATAAAAATATATTTAGTCACGAAATCTTTATTTTTACAGGCGATGTATTATTTCTGTGCGTTTATGACCAACGTATGATTCTCAAATCCAAATTTCAGGCCACATTAAACTGCATTAAAACGACACTTACCGGTTCAAGCAAGGAAATCTTCCTTGTTAAACAATATACAATATAACGTTTCACTGTCTACGAGTCTTATAAAAATATTTCTAAATACCTCTCAACTTTTGTAAAACAACAAGAACAACAACAAAAAGACAAGTCTGTTTCCGTCAGTTTGAATAATCGATGGCAACATTCTTTTTACGTCAGAATGAATTCCTTTGAGCAAAACTTTTTGTTCGTTGAAAAGAATGCGCGCGCAGGCTGATGCGATTAAGGCAACGAAGAAATCTTTTCAGGGAACCACTGGCATAAAAAAGTATCACAAGGTTAGCGAACAATCTAAGAATAATTAGCTTAACTATGTTTGATACATATTTTTCTCTAAAATTCTTCCGCGAAATGAGGAATAACTGGAAAAAAGCTACGTGTATGGAGATATTATCATTATTTTTAGCAAAGTGGTCAATGAAAATTGAAGTTGAACGATCCTAATTTCGGATTATACCGTAATTCAGCTTACTCCAGGGCGACATACCTATATTTAAAATGAAAAAAAAAGTATATGTAACGTGATTTCGCAATGATTATAGTTGTATTTCAGAAAAGTCGGCTATTAGAATTACGAATCTGTGAATTCCTATTTAACACATGTGGAAATAAGTATTTCCATTATTATAAAACTAATTTTTAGTTTTTAACAGAATCACGCTCTTGACAGTGAGAGGTAAGCCAATAAAATAAATGTATTCGTTACAATTCGTAATACGATTCACAGCGGAAAGGGCCAGATCCGTGGATGCTTTTCTGATTATCCATGTACACCATAAATACTAGCCATTTTAAGTACAACAACGCCGCAAATATTCATAAAAATTATGAGTCGAATAGATGACAAATTATATGTTATTTCAATATAAACTGGATATACTATTAAAAAATAAAGAAAATATTCTGTATTTATTGTTATTCTTTATTGAACTGAGCTGCATTTATTGCTCAGTATATTAATAGCAGATTAATTAAATAGCAGACTGATTAAATTTGAGAGATAAATAGCTATGTTTTGCCGAATATCAGCATCCTAAAATAGCTGCACGTGACGGCAGCAATCAGATAAAGTTCTTTTGCTTCGTTGAGAAGTAGCAAATTGCACTAAAACCGCTCGATTTGTTAATCGAGAGGCTGGCTAAATTTGAAAGATAAATTAAGTATTTTATGCTTTTTTTCGAATGGCATGTTTTAATATGGAAAATAAATTAAAGGTGTTACGTTTCGCTCAGTGGCAACATTTGCTAAAGGCTACTGTAACTTTTCTTTTATCTGAGGCAAAGAGGTAAATGCACGGACTAATCCGTCAGACCAATTTGAAAAAAAAAAAAAAAAAAGGGGGGGGGGATGTGATGTGCTGATTTATTTAAAACATTAAAAACTGCCCGCTATTCTGTGATTCAATTACCACCGCCCAGACATTATAGTGGTTAGTGTACCGTACAGAAGGATACGAATGCTGAAGAAGGCATTGGGATATTTGTAAGTGCTATGGCGCCTGTGCTGAAAGAGGCTCTCAGAATAAACTGCGAGCCGAAAGTCCTCTCGTAGGATTGGTGAATGAAAGTAGGAAGTAACCTCTATGGATTTGATGGTAGGGGAAGAGACGTGAGAGACCCTCGGACTGTCCCCGTGGTGCTCTTCCTCAAAGCTGCACAGATAAAGCGCTGCAACTATACCCGCATAACCTATGGTAAAATTCTGGTGTCGTGCCCGCTTAAAGGTAGCTCTGATTTAATTTTTCATTGCAAATGCAACAAAAGAGAGACACAAAGCAATGAAACAATGTTTGGATCATATGTATAGCCTATAATGCCTGTATAGTCGTCTCCTTCCTATTCGATAGTGATAGAATGGGTAAAAGAATTTCGCGTGGATCTAGAATCAGTAGAACATGACCCGTGAAGGTCGAGCATTGGCAGCATTGACATTAGAAAATACTGCTAATGTCTGGAAGAAAATATTGAGTGATAGGAGATTAAATGACAAAAAGACATCAGCAAAGTTGGATCTATCTAAAACAACTGTTTTCAGCATTCTCATTGAGCAAAGTCTCCACAAAATGGGTACTGTAATTGTTTTAGCAATTCAAAGCTAGCAACGTCTCCATACTATTAAAAAACAACAATGTGGGTTGATAGAGCTTGATCTCCTCCGCCCCCTTACAGCCCAGATTAAGTTTCAAATGATTATTATTTGTTCTCTAAATTAAAATCTCACCTTTGTGGAAGTAGATATAATGATAATTGATGGCGCAAAAGGAAGAGTAATGGAATGTTTTGATTACAGACTGTCAGATTACTTTTTGAGGAGCAAACAGCTGCTCATTAAACGACATGAAAACTGTATCGGGGTAAAGAGAGATCATATTTAAAAATAATCTAATATTTTGTTTGTTTGTTTGTTTCTTATAAATATCAAGAGGAAAACGCTCAGATCTTTACCACGTTCTCTGCGGAAATGTTTCTAGAAATATATGGCAAGATCCGGAGATGAGGGCTATTTCCAGAAAATACTGTTCTAAGATACATAATGACCAAGTTAATGGTTTGCAGACATTTCATTCAAAAATTTACAAATGTTTAGATTCCAGTATATTGAATCCATTGTATTTTAGGATGTGGTTTTCGAAATCCTCATCCAGGTTTTTAGCTTTAAGTTTTTTTTGTTAAAATTCGTGCTCACAACTGCCGAGCGGGTAATACTGGCGGCTATTCCTGAAATAGTTCGTGGCGAACGTGTTGGCTACGTACAGTTTTCAGATTTTCAGATGTGTACCTGAATGTGCGACAGTTCCTTTAATACATTTTCGGTGAAAGCATCTCTCCTAAAGAAGATAGCCCCTCGTGCTTTACTGCAATCGATTAATTAAATAAGTCTTTAAAATTCGCATATCTTTTACCAGTCAAATAAATTTATATCCTTTAAAAAAATTATTTGAACTTGAACAGAATATCATATACTAAATAGCATTATTTTATATAAGACCAGCAGATCGGCTTTCAGATAAAATTTTAAACTTTACTGTTCTCATCGTATGCCAAAAAATATAAGCACTATTTTTGAATTGCTAAAATTTAATATCGTTTGATGCTTTCTCTTCATTTTATCCCGTTTCATCAGTTAGCTCCGCGGAACTAAATGTGTTAAATTTTACGAATATTTTCCATGCTTCTATTAATTTCTATTCGCACCAATAAACAAGTTCACAATCCTTGCCTATTTTGATATTTTAATTTTTTTTTTTAAATCAACAGCTTTATATCATTCATTATTCCCTCTTTCTTCAAGTTTCACATTTATTTTTTTTTTCAAAAACCATTTTTTTCTTTAATTTCTTTAGAAAAAAACACATGTTTTTAAAATATATTCTTTCTACCATCAGTATAAAACATGTTCTTTATTATCAGTTATATTAGAAATAGCCAGAAGGGTTTGTCTTGAATCTTTCATAAAAAATTCAAAATCATAAATCTCTTTTTCCCCCTCAGGTACTCATACTAAACAATTAATTTTATTGTTCTCTTATTAAAAAATAGAACTGTAAACACCTTTTTTTATTCCAATTATTTTCATTTCAACTTTTCTTTCCCTCCTGATTTCAGTTTCCTGCCGGAATGTAAATTTTAATGATATAGTATGCAAAATCTAAGTGTGTTTCAGAAACAGTATTTAAGCTGCGTTTCAAGGGTTTGTAAGGAGGAGTAGGGCAGTTAGTTCCGAGTTTATGCTGCGTGTTTGAAATTAGCTCTCTAGTCGGTGTTAGATACCCTTCAGATACCCCTTATACTGATATTCTATGCTCGGCTTTGTTGTATGCAGCGGATTTAGCTGTTTAGATAACTAAGAAGCTAGTCGTAAGCCATCCTAATTTACTGTGATTTTACATTTTTATTTTCTGTTTTCAGTTTAGTTTAGCCACAGATGGTGGCGAATTGTGAGCAGCCAGTGAGTGCATATTGTTAAACTTACTTCAAATAAAAAGGTTATTTAAAACCTCATTCTGCAGTATCTGTTCTTCGAAGACATAGTGAGTATTCATTACTTCGTCTTCTACGTAGGGTCTACAACTTATACTTCCGAAAAGACAAGACTCAATAGAACATATCAAAAAAAAAGAAGAAGAAGAAGAAGAATGTTAGAAAATAGCGCACAGAGTAATTATAATTAAAGTTCCACCTTGAAAAGTCTATAAGAAAAGAAACACCTTTCAGATTAACTTGAATCCACATGAAGGAATGGGAATTTGTCAAGCGAAAGAAAACATAATAGTTCAAGATTTTATCAAAAGACGACTCTGTATTCATCCTGATATGCTAATTAAAAGATGAGACATGCGCACCACATATTAGTCTTAATAAAACACGGAGTGCATGTAGTTCCTGTTATTCTGGTCTGAGAAGCTCGTCATAACTATGTCAGTGAAGGATCTATGAAGCATTTTTACAAGAACGGCGACAGTGCTTCAACTGCCCTGAAGAATTTCGAGCCATTAATGAGTATAAGATGTTCGATGTCTTCAAAGATTTGCGGAATATGAGTCGTAAATCGAAG
Organism: Stegodyphus mimosarum; assembly: GCA_000611955.2. Lineage (NCBI taxonomy): Eukaryota > Metazoa > Arthropoda > Arachnida > Araneae > Eresidae > Stegodyphus > Stegodyphus mimosarum. The sequence goes on from KK122335.1 coordinate 153,775, forward strand.
TCGAATCGAGTCGTTCGAAGACACTGGTTCATTTGACATGAGACCTGACAGAGGGAGAAAACCAAATACTTCAGTAGAAGATGTCACTATAACATCGTAAGAAGAGATGCAAAGTAGGGTGGGAATGTTCAGAGCAAAGAAATTGCCCGACGTGTAAAATATTGCGAAAAAAACTATGTTATCCCTTCAAAATTGCGCACGTTCAGGAGTGCTAACAATTTCTTGCTCAGATGCTAACAATTTCTTGCTCAGATGGAAATGGACAATACATGCCTATGGGACATTTTGTGGACAGACAAATCCATTTCCATCTCCAAGGTTCTGTGAATACTCAAAACTGCTGATTTTGGACCAGGACCACATCTTATATCCATTAATGAATGTCAGGAACTTCTGCAGGACAGTTGAAGCACAGTAACCGTTCTTATAAAAATGCTTCACAAGCAGAGCGCGATCTTTCATTGATAGAGTCATGACAAATTTTTCAGACCCAGAATAACAGGAACTTCATATACCTTGTGTTTTTATTAAATCTAATATCAAGATAAGTACATATCAAGATAAGTACAGTCTATTGATGAAATGTTAAACTAAATTTTCTTTCTCCAGACAAATGTGTTCAAAATCTAAAGTTAATAATTTCTTTCTCGAAATTTTCATAGCTAATTTGGCTCCCCTTCTAATTGCTCACCTGTGAGAAGTGCCTCACTTGCCTGGCTTTCATCCTAGCTCTAAAAATGGTATTTATTATTTTAGATGTATAATGAACCAAGGGGCTACCAAAAGTGTCTCCCAAAGTACTATTCAGCGAACATTGCTGCGTCTGGGCCTCCGAAGCAGACGCCTGGTTCGTGCACCTATGCTGACTGCTGTTCATCGACGGCGAAGGCTAGAATTTGCACGCCAGTACAGCAGCTGGACGTCCACTGAGTGGCGACAGGTTGCGTTTTCGGATGAATCGCGTTTTATGCTCCATCGGACAGATGGACGTTGGCGTATAAGGCGTGAAACCTCTGAAAGGAACCACCCTGCAACCATTGCCGGAACGGTCCAAGCTGGAGGCGGGAGCATTATGGTCTGGGGAATGTTTTCCTGGCATTCTCTAGGTTCACTGATCATTGTGGAAGGCACAATGGATCAATACAAGTACGCATCTGTCCTTACGGACCATGTTCACCCCTACATGCGCATTGTTTTTCCTCAGGATGATGGCATCTTCCAGCAGGACAATGCGAGGTGCCATACAGCTGCCAGTGTACGTGCGTGGTTCGAAGAGCACCAGGATGAGTTTACCGTCCTCCCCTGGCCAGCAAACTCACCTGACTTAAACCCAATCGAGCATCTGTGGGACCATCTCGATCGAGTTGTTCGCGCCATGGATCCTCAACCGCGTAATCTAGCGCAGCTGGCCACGGCATTAGAGTCGGCATGGCTCAACATCCCAGAGAACACCTTCAGGGACCTATGTGACTCTCTTCCTGCACGTCTCGCAGCAGTCCGCTCTGCGAAAGGTGGTTATTCTGGCTTTTGACAGATGGTCACATTAATGTGACTGGACTGTGTACAATACTAATATAAAAATTATCAATTTGGCACATCATAAATCTCATGAATTAGAAATGTTATAAATTATATCAATGAGAGATATGAATCATTTTTCTTTAAAAAAAGACATAAATTACATATATTACTTTATGTCTACAGTGGAATTTTTTCCAAATTTTTGGTCGTTAAATTTTTTCCAAATTTTTGGTCGTTACGTTACATTATACTCTGATGCCAAGGCATTTATCACCCACACGGCTTGGCAAAAAGTTCATTAATAATTTATAACTCTTTCTTAATGGTTTATATCTTTCGTTTAATATTTAAATATTAAACTGATATAATTTACATAATTAATAAGCGATGACTTTAAAAATCCACGTACATAGCTGCTATAATATTTGCTCCATCATCATGATTGATAAAAAGATTTTTTTAACGTTGTTTATTATGCATCTGGTACAAAGTAATCTTTTGGTTTTTTAAAAATCATTATTCGATATTTATCGAAATGCTAAGTTTAAATTATGCATATGCAATGATTTTTCTACGACTGTTTATAAAATATTAGCAACCAGTCAACGATGGAATATAATTTCTTACTAGCACTCAAACTTCCAAATTTTTGAGTAGGGCTTCATTAAGCACAGACCAGCATGCTTATTGTTGATGAAAATTATACAAGAGTGCAAAAAATGTACACATTCGTAAAACAAATTTTGTCAGAAACTAACTAAATCTACTTTGATTACCTTTTTAATCAGTTCTTCTATTATTAATTGAGTTGTTATCATATAAGCGAAATACCACTGACTCATCACGACATCTCGGAAACTATACGCCTTATCGACTTGAAATTTTGCATAGTTACTCCTTCCACGATGTAGACGCGCACTAAGAACGGATTTTAAGTAAATTCTTTTACTTAATTACAATTTACATGATTTTACGTAAATCTTTAAGCGTTTGCAGTTTCCGGTTAAAGTTTGCTTTGCGATGACTGTCAATAAAGCACAAGCGCAGAGTTTAAAATTAGCTGGCGTACATTTGCAAAATGATTGTTTTTCTCATTATCAGTTTTATGTGGCGTGTTCAAGAGTAAGTTCACCTGAGAATCTGGTGGCTCTTCACCCAGAAAAACGTACGAAGAATGTTGTCTACAGAGACGTTTTATAAATTTAAGTATATTATTTTACAGTTTTATATATATTTAATTGTTATCTTAAGTTTCATGAAAATGAATGCTATTATTAAGGGAAATAAATTATTGTGATGAAAAACAAAAATGTTGTTATTATTTATAAAAATTGCTATATATAAGAAATCAAAAACTAATAATTGGTTAAAAAATTTGATTTAATAAAACAAAAAAAATTAACAAATATTAAAAAATTCCCAAAATATATCCTTAGTTTTATGTTGCAATTTTTTGGTGTAGGCCTACTGGGGATCCTGCCACTTTAAATAATAGGGACGCATCCCAATACACAGTACCTCATGTGTGATGTGGAAATCTGTGTATAACAGATTCACCGACTGGCACTATATTTTCCGACTTTAAATTTAAAAAATCTACATTCATTATCAGTTCGAAATTAGACATTTCGTCCATATAAGAAGTCTAGGTTCACATTTAAATAGATAATGGTATCAGCTAGTTATTATTATTATTGTTGCCCAAGAGTCTTCCGCTTTTTGATCTTTCCTTTTATAACCATGTAGAGACATTAGGATTTTTGGAAGCAGGAGACATGAAAAATATGCATTGCCTTCGCCGGGGATCGAACCACGGACCTCTGAATTACCGGCTCAGTGTGCTGACCATTACACCACGAAGGCACGCTAAGAATGTGGGAGATATACCTTATATACTCCCCAATGATATACCTATACTCCCCTTTTTAAAGGGCGACTAGGGTTTTAGGGGACCTAGTCGCAAAATCCTGGGTGTGGAGAGTCATCATCCACAACCCTTTTAGTTCGGGCGCCAGTGTAGAGACATTAGGATTTTTGGAAGCAGGAGACATGAAAAATATGCAATTCCTTCGCCGGGAATCGAACCACGGACCTCTGAAATACCGGCTCAGTGTGCTGACCATTACACCACGAAGGCACGCTAAGAATGTGGGAGATATACCTTATAACCAGAACCTACAGATGTCTAATATGCAACCCTTCATCCTGTGTTATACATTTAGAATTAAGCTTTAGTTTATTTTATTGCGCATTTACGTATTTATTTAGTGCATGAAAACGTTTATAAGTTTTATGAAGAAGCTCAAATGCATATTACACAAAATATGACTTGGCTCATAGTTTGATAAGTACATACAGCTTTTCACAATATTCTTATTACTATCTATCAAGTAAGAATTACTGTATTGCAGTACTCAAATAAGAATTATTGCATCGTAGTAAATACGATTACTAATGATGAAATATATATATATATATCGTTACAAAATGTAAAAACTACAACAATTCCTTCCCGCAATAACCACAGAATGATTTGCAAATAAAAGAATTGCTTTACAGCATTAGACTATTTAAAGGTCATTTTCTAATAATCTTTAAAAAAATATTATTTTACTAATGTAATCTGTTTTTACTTATTCATCTGAGATTCTTTAACAGTAATAAATATATTCTAGAAGAAACAACTTTTGTAAACTATTTAAAAGTTTAATTTACAGTAAATTGATTAATAATTAGCTGAAGACAGAACATGTTTACATTTGCTTAAATAATAATCATAATAACAGTAACAATAATGAAAGCTGCGAGTTTTTATTTCATCATTAAGTATTATACTGCAATTCTTCTTCTTGAAAGCATGTAATCCTAAATTACATTGAAGCACCAACAGAAGAAAGAAAAGTTTCAAAAGAAATCATCAGTTTTATGTCACAATGAAAAACACCAAATTTGTTAGTTAAATTTCACAAAACAATTAAGCTAAAAATATTTGTGCTACATCAATATTTAGAACAGCAATGATAAATGTCAGTAACGTAGCTATATTTACAAAGTCGAAATACCGGTCATTTAATAAAGTGAACTTACCTGCTTGACGACGGACTTAATGTGAGTGTTGAGATGATTGAGAGATGGTGGTAAGTTCACGTTCAGTCTCAGTTCCTGGAATTGAGATTCAAGGATTGACAGTCTGTCTTCCACGTGGGATAGACGCGAACGGCACACGTTCGTCACGATCCAGGACGTGACGCACAACAACCAGAGCAAAGCCGAGCCCGCTTTAACACTTTCAAAGCACCACCGGATCGGATTCCTCGGAGGCGACTTGCCCTCATCGGGGCAAGACCGAGGGGTTTTCACTTCCACTGTCCTCTCCTCCATTTCGATTGTCAGTCGGTCACGGATGACGATTCCGCCATCGGAGAAGCAGCTGAGCAGCAGACGATTCTCGCTAGAGTCAATACCGGCACCATCTGTGGAAAGCGCGCGATCTGCTCGCAGATGCACGATAGGGGGAGAAAAGCGATTGGGCGACCAGAATATGAAACAACGGCGAACGTTGTGCCATCTATTGAATGAAGGAAGAAATATTTATCTAAACTTCGAAAATAAACTGAATCAAAATTTTGCTGTCTCCTTTGCCCATGTCTATTTTAATTCACAACATGTCATTGAGCTATTTAATACTGAACACATGTAGAGGTAAAAGTAAGAGGAAATCCAGACCGTCATAATAAATCACCAGGTATTTCCCCCCGCTTACTAGACTTTTCCGATTTAAAGCTGTATTGTTCCACGCCAAAGAACCCGCTCCAATATCTTCAGCAGCCCGTTATGAGCATACCAGGCAGTATGAGATTTGAAAACAAATTATTTATGAATATTTTATAACTTTCATACAAAAAAAAATTCTGAAAGTGTTCAGATTTTATATTTTAACCTTTATTTATTAAATATTATGTTCTTCGAACTTAAAATTCTGTTCAACAGCAATATCGCAAAATATTTAAAAAAAAAGCATATCTTTAAAATTTCTGATACGCAATCTCGCGCGCTGGAGATAATCCCCCCTCTAACACACACACGTACAGTGTTGCTATTGCTCACTTTGAAATTGTTGAGTATTTTAATCAAAAATTCGTTAAAATTTTACAAAATAGGAAAAAGATAAAATAAATTCCAAATTTGGGCTTTCAGATGCTCATATTCGCAGTAGGATTACATCATTCAAAATTTGATGGATCTAGGTACCGTTGTTTTATCACAATGCAAAAAACATACATGCATTTATACAGATTCAAAAATTTACCTTCGCGGTTTTTTTTCAGTTTGCGCCAAGATTAATTCACTAGGCGAACTTCTTAATTTATAGCAACCTACTTTCCTTTCCTTTTTTTCATTGGAGACGAACGGAAAAAAAAAGACATCGTTCCTTCTCTCAAATAAGTTTAACTTCGTAAACCACATTTGGTGTTATTATCGCTTATAACGAATATGCCAAATTTCAAACTGCTCCAATATGTAAATTCACATATACCTTAGGAAATTTTAAATAAAAAACTTTAATTTTTTGCAGGTGGGCCTAGAAATACATCTTTTTTAAGATGATGTTAAAAGTTTTATGTTAAAAGATTATAATTCAAAATTGTTCTCGAAAAACTTATAAAAATTATTTAAAAATGCAAATTTAAAAAATAAATCATGAAATATGGGCAAATTACGTTTGGAATGAACCTAAACTTCGAAATGTAAAAGGAAGAATCAAATAACTGTAATAACAAAAGAGATATTAACAAATATACTCGTATACCAAATTCAATTAGCATTGAGGAGCTAAAATTTTGAGAGCTAATGTTTTAAAAACTACTTGGGCGGTTTTTAAAAAACTTGGCAGTTTGGTATAATTTGAATATGAATTTGAAATGAATAATTCGAAATGTGAAAAAAAAATTGCCATGTCATTTCAGAAAAAGTCCGATTTTGTGTCAAATACCTATATTAGAACAATGCTATACATAAATCTAATACATATCTTAAGTCGCGCTTTCGAGACATGAAAAACGCAAATTGAACTTCGTCAATCGAGCCAGCAGAACAAAAGATATAGAACTGCCCTTTTCTTTTCGCAGTGTACGTATGTTTTAATAAATATATGGAAAGTGAAAATTAAAATTAAAATTCTATTTTATTTTTTTTAAACAATCTTGGTTCTTTAGCTGCTTTCAGACCGGGCTGGCGGGTGGCATACAATTTGAGTTTGAGACTAGTGAATTACAGTACAGTATTAGAGAACAATATAGCACTAGAAAACAATACAGCACTAGAATTTTAAGATATTTTGTTTATATTCCAGCAAGATTAAAAGAACATATGCGCAATTTAAAATGTGAAAGAAGCGGTGCAGCTTTTTTCAGGACTGTATTTGAAGGAAAACATGTTAATTGCAGTTCTTTAGGGCAACCAGACAGCCAAAATCTCTACGAAACAATTCCAGTCAAAACCCGATTAAGGTTACCACTATAGACAATTTTTATCAGTTACCTCACAGATCCACACGAATTGAATATGTAAATGCAAAAATAATTCAGAATGAAAACTTTTACAACAAATCCTCGATCAGCGTATCAGAAGTGAAAAGCTACCAAAGAAAATGTAATACCTTTCCATCCGTTGATATTTCTAAAAATGGACTGGTTTCATATTTTTTTTTTCAAATAATGAAATGGTATCTATTTTTTAAAATAATCGTAATTAAAAAAAAACACGAAAAGAAGAAGGTCTTTTCCCTTCTATTGAACCAATAAAGTGTGAAACAGCAAATGGGCGATGTATACCAATCACCAGGACCCATCTTAGCGAGGGGCAAGGTGGTGCACAACAAGTGAGCGACCAAATTTAATGACCGCGAAATGTTTAGCAAACGTGTTACAATTCTGTAAAAAATGGGGTCAGTTTTAATTTGCATGTCGGCTGCCGATGGTCTAGGATCGCCGCTGCCAATCGCAAGTTATTACGCGAACTAGTGTTGAGAACAAAGAGAAGCGAAAATTTCCAGCTAGCGTTTCGTTCCGTAAAGTATTGTAATAATAATAATTTTGATAAAAAACCGGAATGTTGAAAGGCTTTTAAACACACATCTATAAGTTTTTACCTGAAGAATTATTTCTTATTCATTTAATTTAGTGTAAATTTAATAAAAGATTTCTAACAGAGCCGTTCCTAGCGGGGATGCAGCTCGTAAAAGTACGCGGGCGGCGAAAATCAGTCACGACAGCAATGCCTTCATAAACGACTTTCATTGCCGCTACCACAGTGGAAGATTCTCCCAAAATCCGAAGGATGTTGCTACTTCAGTAAAAGACAGAACAAATTATCCATATGCATTTGAGACCAAGGTTTTTCAAAAGAGTCAGTATTCATCCCGGGGGTCGCTGAAATTTTATAAAGGGTCAAAGATGATCTGGAGTTCGACAGCCCAGATCACCACGACTAAATATTTTAAATTCATTAAATTCATTGTAAGTACTTGTCATGTGTAAGTACTTTTATACAATTTGTCATATGTAAGTACTTTGTGAATATGAAATAAAAATTTTATGAATCATTGAGCATTTAATTTTTAATTTGGGGGCGGCAATCCTAGGAAAGTACGCGGGCAGCCAGTGGCCTAGGAACAGCCCTGATTTCTAACAAAGTAATTTAAGAATGAATTATTTAATAACTTCAGGAACATAAAGGAATAGTTGTCCAACCCATTGATCACGAGATACTGTCGATCGTTAATTATCCATTTACTGTATTATTAGAAATTATTTTAGCATTTTTCCACGCAACGGATAGATCGCGACGCCTACCG
>KK122335.1:162238-214392 GCA_000611955.2 Stegodyphus mimosarum
GGAATACATAGGTTTACGAAAAAATTGGACAACGTTGAAATAGTCCTTTTTTAGAGAAATCCGTCAAAAGTTTCTAAATTCTTTATTCGCTTGTGGATTGAGGTTTGAAGACTTTGCTCTGAAAAAAAAAATCTTAGTTAAATAAGTTTTTATGTGATCAGTTTCCTATGCAATTTTTTTATAGCTTCAAGATGCAGAAATGTATGATTACACAAAAAGAAAGCCTGATTCCTGCGATATACTATTTAAATCACCATCAGTGTTCCAGATAAAGAGATAAAACAACAATTGGCGGTTTCCGGGGCTGGCTGCTCGCCATGCGTAAATGTTACTAAAACTAGACTGAACTCCTCACTCAAACAATACCTTTGCACTTTAAATTTTTGAAATATTGCATGGACTGAAATTTCAGTTCCGCAAATCAAAAAAACTCAAAAATCGTAGCTATAAATCTTTTGTCTGAAATTTAGAATTCTGGCATCAAATCTACGCTGCGCCATTGCCTTCAGACTAAAGGATTCGAAACTCACGTTCGAGTTCCTTACTTCAGATACAATGGTACGACAGCGGTGCCTTCGTAAACGACTTTCATTGCCGCTACCACAGAGGAAGATTCTCCCAAAATCCGAACGATGTTGTTACTTCAGTAAAACACAGAACAAATTATCCATACACATTTGAGACCAAGGCTTCCCAAAAGAGTCCGTATTCATCCCGGGGAATCGCTGAAATTTTATAGAGGGTCGAAGATGATCTGGGGGTCGACAGCCGAGTACGCAATGACAATTAATCAGCAAGACCAGACCCCATTGATTACAAAAACACGTGTGTTTGCTAAGTTTAGCCTTTTAAAAGTCGTAGAAGAGAAATATCCCAAAATAAAACTTGTTACTGTTACGAAAAATTCGGCGGTTGCGCCTGTATGTAAGCTTTCCGCCCTAGCACTAGGGTTGCCATAAAATAGTATATGCTAGGGTTGTCAGATTGGCGACTTTATCGCCCATTTGGCGACCAAATTGGCGATATCCCATGGTCCAATCGGGAAGCTTCTAGAATAATTTCCTGTCGAGATATTTTTCGAAACTTGTGGAACATAATGAAAAGCTATATAAACCCTTGTGTGTCTGAGATTGTGAAGTTAGTTGTTGCGAGATTGTGAAGTAGTGTGAGCGTTGTGATTATTGTGAGAATAGCTGCTCGAGAGTTTTGTGAACGGAAAGCAATCGAGATCGAGATAGTGCTTTGCCGTGAAGCTATCTTTACAGTATAGCTTGACAGTGTATTGGTGATTGTTCCACGGTGTTTATTAGAAGTTTAGTGTTGCCGTGAAGCTACCTTTACAGTTACAGCCTGAAGCTGTGTGGCTGATTGTTGTAGCGTATTTATTGTAGATTTTCGACGCTTTTAAAGGGGATTTTGGAACTGTGCTGTAAATAGTGATTCCTGTAAATAAATTGTGCTTTTTATTGTTCTGCATCGTGTTTTCATCGGATACTCTCGAATCCACGAACCCGTAAAACGCAACATTACTGAATCAACACTATCGCTTTTTTACCTAGTATAGTTGGCTTGAGTCATGTCAATAATTTACTGTGGAAGACAGGAAACGGATTGAATATTTCTGAATGAGGTGATTTAAGAATTAAGTTAAACAGTTTTATACCGAATGTTAAAAAAATCACATCAGTACACTAAGTGCTGCCGTCAATTTAATTAAAAATGTAGTAAAATGTTAATTAATTAAAATCGAACTTTTTTGCGCAGTTAAAAATCTGTGATTTTCTTTCTGAAAACTTGTTTATATTTGTAAGATTAAAAATAAAAATAATGCAAAAATAATAAAACATAAATCGAATACGCTATTTTTAAAAATTTTTATTCGTCATTTTAGCTTTATTACTATTATTATTCGTCCAAAGGAACAATTTGCCCGGAAGTACTATTAATTTCTTTTTGGCATCTTGCGTTGGTTTACTATAAATCTTGGTTCACTTTTCAAATTGTTGCCACCAAATATTATAGCCCTGTATTATATAATATAAATATTATTATATTAGAGCCCACCAAATATTAGAGCCAATTTAAAGAAATTAAATAATGAAGAATTTGCATAAATGTATGTATGTTTCTCACGTTGTGATAAAACAATGATGCCTAGAGCCATCCAATTTTGAATAACGTAATCCACCTGCGAATATGGGTATCTGGAAGCCCAAATTTGAAATTTGGAATTTGCTTTATTATCGATTTCCTATATTGTAAAGCTTTAACAAATTTTCTTAACAAACTCAACGATTTCAAATCGAGCAATGGCAACACTGTACGAAAAAAAAAAAAAAACATTTTTATCTTCTGCGCGCAAGACGGTGTATTGGAAATTCTAAAGATATGCGCATTTCAAAATCATTTTGCGATATTGCTGTTGAACTGAATTTTATGGTTTAAGTGCGAAGAACATGATATTTAATAAATAAACGTAACACACAAAACGTTAAAAAAACGCCCCTTTGGCAGTAATGTAAAATCTGAGAGCTTTCAGATTTTTTTATTAAGCTATATATGGGCAACTGTATTATGATTAGATTGTATTATGTATATTATAGAAAAAAATGTAAGAGGGTCGGTGAAGAAAGCCATTCTTTTAAAAGGCGTAGATGTAGTAAAAAGGTTGAGAACCTCTGCACTAGGTACAGTCGTAAAGGTCTTCTTTCTCCAGTTTGCTAGCGTATGTGGCGTTTTCATATTTTCCTTACATTTTGACATAACATTTCTCTTTTTCCTGTTTATACTAATTTACGTTCAGAAAAGAAAGACAAAAATAAAAATGGAGTTATTCAAATTTTTTTTAATTAAATTTTTTTTTATATTGATAGCAGAGATTTATTGTTTTAAGATGGGGGTAAGAAGTATTAATTTTATTTAAAAGAGAATAATAAATATTCAGTGGGCTTTATAATATTTTTTGCTTGTTATTTATTGCAAAATGATATAAATGAGAAAGTATGAAAATAACTCAAAAAAATGAGATTGTGTGTTAAGTGATAAAATATTTCTGTGATTTTTAAGATATTTTTATGTTTTTAGAATATTAAAGTGATATAATAATTTTTAAAATACTGAAGACTCTAAAATGAAGCTTTCAGACTGCAAGTTTATTATTACTATTTTTATTTCTATGATCATCATTTCCTGTGTGTTAGACCCAGGCTTTGAATGTCTTCACATAATTCTTGCATAAACATTATTTGCTTTCTGCATTAATTAATGCTGATATCCTGTACACATATATATACAGGGTGTTTCATCAACTCTGTTTCAAACTTTCAGAAGAGATAGAGTATACCTAGACGATGAAAAAACACGTAGCAATCATGGTAGAAACGCTTTTCTCCCGCGGTAGTGACGATACAAAGCCCAAAAAAGAAAGGATATGAATATGGTAAGAATGCAGAGGCTGTTTTCTTTAGAAGATTTTGCTTTGCTGTTAAAAAAAATCTTATAATTGGAATTTTTTTAACTGCAACTATATTTTTGAAAGTATAAACTATCGTCTGTTTATTGACAGTTTTGTTTCATGGAAAATTTCGCTTATAAAGAAGCAGTGGATGGAAGTTCCTTGTGTTCTTTTCGAGGAAAATTATTCGTATCTAGTTATTAAAAACGTTATGAAAGCCATGGATTTTCGATATCTAAAACTACGATAGGTAATGTTGCAAAGGACAGTTGTAAAATCATTAAAATACTCAGTGTCAACTCTAAACAAAGTGATATGAATACTGATTTGAATCTTAAAAAAGCGAAAAACCATAATGTGTATCTCCTTTCTCCACGACATATCTCCGAACGCAGAATACGCTGCAGAACTCTTTGTGAGAAACATTTATCAGGATAAAAATGGCAAAATGTTGTCACAATAGTGAACCTGGGTGTACCTAAATGACTGCAATAAAAAGAGATCCATTTATTATCATCAAAGAGGAGAAAAAAATCTTAAATATTTCTAAGGTATTTATGGTTGTTGCTGACTTTTTCATATAACGGCAAATTAAAAATAAAGAGAGTGGATTAAAAATGTTAAGATCAGTTATACATATTATCAAAAACATATTTATACCCAGTTTTCAAATATGAAGTACTGTTAATGTCCTGGAAAAGAAATGGAACAAGAAACGGATATCAAGGCCATGCCCTTCACTCATTTTCCTACTAAATCTCCTAATCTACCACCAATGTATTTTTGCGCTTTGGGACTTTTAAAAAGAGAGTTGTCCAAACGTCGACCTACGACCTCCTTGGACTTCAGAAAGCTGTTCGAGAGCAACGGGATAAAATACCTCATCCGATACTACAGAAGGATTTATTGTCGTGGAAATTAAGGTGTATAAAAATCGTGAAGAATAAGGGTTATCAAAAAGAACATTTAATACATAAGAACTTTAGACAAAATATTTCTGTGATAACAATGAAAATCGTCTAAAAATGTGAAAACAACCTCTGTATATTTTATTGTGATTAGTTTTATGAAGACCAAGGCGTAAGAACAAAATCAGATGATCGTCATAAAAGAAGGTGCTTGAATTTACCTTCGAAATGCATCGTCAACATGGGATAGTCAGGGGTGGTCGTTGGCCAGCAAGATAGCCAGACCTCAATTGCATTGACTATTTCGTTTGGGGGGTACGTCAAGACACTGATATACGAAACCTACGTTAGAAGTGCTGAGAAACTTGCTACAGGCGTAATATGAACTGCTAAGGAAGTTCGAGACATGCCCGGTATTTTTTCCAGAAAATCAGATCTTCTATGTGCCGGAGATGTGGGATCTGCATCCGGGTCCGATGTCGTAATGTTGATGACGAATGTTGTCTATTCTTTGTCCTTATTTCTTGATTTCTGGTGTACTAAGCATAATAAACATATTTCTTCACCCTGTTCATGCTCTTCCTTTTTTGTGTTTTGTGGCGTCACTACCGCAGCAGGAAAGCCTTTTCGACTATGCATTGCTATGTTATTTTTTATCGTCTGAGTGTACTTTTATCGTTTCTGAAAGTGTGTAGACGATCTGCTGAAACACATTGAAGATATATTCCAATGGAATAATTATTACCATTTGCTCTTTTCGTTCATTTGGCATTATAACAAATTTTACACTAACTTAGCTAGTAAAAATTCGTAGTTCTTTTGTTGTGTACTGGAGATAATAATCGTTAAAAAGCCATAAAATAAAGCGTTTCTAATTTGTAATTACCTAGTATAATAAAGAAATATCCAAATCTCGAGATCCATGCCATTTAGAGATAAAATTAAAATTACGTAAATTTGTAGAATTTTTCACATATATTGAAAATTATAGTAAGATATGAATAAAAGCTTGGCAAATAAAAAGCAAGAAAATGCGAGAAAATTGCATACATGATTAAAAATAAAAATCAATTATAAATCGGAAACAATTATAAAAAATATAATGCTTTCATAAATACTTCCTCACTTAAAAAAAACTATTCCGTAGACATACTGGAAGCTGAACTTATATAAATGAAAATTCTTAATCTATATATATATAAAGAAGAAAGTCTGTTTGTTTGTTCTCTAGTAACTCAATCACTACTACAGCTATCGTCACCCAACTTTGTACAATTCTTTTCTGGGTCTTGGTCTCCCAATTTTTCAAAAAAAAAGTAGCTAAAATAAGAGATATTAATTAAAAACTAGGAAAAACGATCATTTTCGCCCTCATTTTTCTGAGTGGCAATAGTCTCGCACGCTGAAGATGAAAATCTGCTTTATTTCGAAAGTTGTGCCCACTGCTCGCTTTCAAATACTAGAGTTCGTCAATAAAAAATTTCTAAGTTTTAAGATGAAGTAAAATAACATTACCAAACATTAAATACATTATTCTCGATTCCAAAAATTCGTGGGAAGCCATTTCGATTGTTCCCATCTTCGTACGACTTCAATCAGCCGAAATATTAATTAAAAACTCTGAAAGCGCTCATTTTCGCATTCAGCTGTTCGAGTGGCAACAGTCTCCGTGTTGGAGATAATAATGTTTATTTCGAAAAGTGTTGCTACTGCTCGCTTTCAAATCGTAATCGAGTTTGTTAATCAAGAATTTGTAAGTTTTACAAATTCTATACATACAGAGAAGAATGTCTGTTTGTGTGTTTGTTCGCGTTATTGATTTCTGATCAATAATGATAAATGTTTAGCCAGAAAGACGAAGCTGACATAATGAGAGATAATTAGCTTATTTTTCTATCGAAATTTTTTGTGTCGTTTCCATATCGCATCAGACTGAAATATGTATGACTATGAATAGTATTTCTTGCATCGTTATTAGAGAAGGATTACAGCGGTATCATTCTCTCTGTTGTCAGATGCATTGCTCTCAATCTAACTTAACTGGCATCAAATACTTCCGCTAGTATTTGATTTTTGGGCCAGTTTTGCATACGCGTATTTCTTTTTGCTTGGTTTAATAATTAAATAACACTATGCGAGTGTGAAGCAATTTGTAAAACAAATTCTTTTTTTATAATTTGTTTGGATTATTTGGAACAGCACTATAGTTAGTAATATTTAACTTCTTAATAGTAAGTAGTTTCTGTTTCGTCCAATTCAAAAACTGTTTTGCTACCATTGAAAAGACATGAAAGTACACTTGCGGCATTTGAGCAGTCGTGAATTCTACCATGCGGCTCTTCGACCCCTGCTCTAGTTTATCAAAAACATATGCGTTCAGACAACAGCCATTAGTGACAATTTTCAAGGATGTTATGCAACGTTGATTGCTAGCGGTCGCTTTGAGAAGAGGAAAATATGCTTTGCAGTAAAAACTGAAAGTGATTACTTCCTTGGGCTATATACTACATGCTAAACATTTGAAAAGTATATTTGGAAGCAACGATGAGCTTCAGGGAGTTCACAGAGTTCACACGAGCTATTTGCAAAATTTGTCCTTAATTTCAGAATCCGCGTTTTTTGTGTTTGTTTGTTTGCTTACTTATGTAATACATATTTTGTGTATTATAATCAAACTTTGATCTGGTATAATTTTCTTTCCGTGTCATCAACGTTAACATAGCAATTCAGCAGAGAGATAGTTAAGCACTATAGTACTACTTACAAATGCAATGCAACGCGTTATTGAAGAGTTCTCAGAAAATAGATTTAGGAAAGCTAAATTAAGGAAATCGATTATAACTTTACGATGTGATGCTCAGTTTTGTATTACCAGATGCAGAATTATACAAAACAGTTTTCTTATGAAAACAGAAATGAATCGAATTTAGCAGAAAAAATCAATTACATTTAAGCTTTTCAAATGTTGTAATAGTTGTTTATGTCATTGACAGAAAGATTTGAGCAGCTAAATTATTGTGTTCAATGTTATCTGTGACATTAAGATCTTGCCAAAAAATAAGGAAGATAGGAACAACAGTTGTAAGAAGCTTAAAAATGCTAAGTGACCCGAAATAAAATTTAGAAGCTATAAATACCTTGCATCTTGCTGCTGAGTTAGAAATACTATCCCTCGTATTATCATAAACTGCCAACAGTTGTTTGACAGTACTTCGGTACATTTACAAAAATAACTTGGAAGATATTCTTCAAATGAGTCTGTTGTACTGATAATTTACGCACGCCAAAGTGGAACGCAGCTTTTGAGAGCTAAAGCTGATAGAAGAATTATCCACGATCTAAATGAATGAATAACGATTAAGAGATCTTTCTGTAGGAACAGTAAAAAGGCAGATTGCACATTCATTGGACACTAATAAGTTAATTAAAATGTTTTCTGTTAGTAAATGTGAAATGTGAAGATTTCAGAACTGTAAGAATGAGTTTTCTAAAAGGGAAAGAAGTCAGAAAAAGAAATAAATATATATGTAATGATTTCGAAGCACAGTCATGGTGGCTGAATGGCACGGCGAGAGGAAAGAGTTGATACCAAACTAAATTTAGCCAGTTGCCATCTTTATTTGCAGATTTGTAGGCACACTAGAATAATTCCTTGTAGGCAATATACTCTTTAATCATAACAATTATGATAATTTCTTATATGCACAGGTAAAAAGCTACGACGTCATTTCAGGCAGGGAAGCATAAACGGCGCAGAGTTGTTTGCAAGGCAGAAGTCAGGAAAGA
Organism: Stegodyphus mimosarum; assembly: GCA_000611955.2. Lineage (NCBI taxonomy): Eukaryota > Metazoa > Arthropoda > Arachnida > Araneae > Eresidae > Stegodyphus > Stegodyphus mimosarum. The sequence continues at coordinate 170,387 of KK122335.1, forward strand.
AGAGAAGCATTGTGCTCACTCGGTATTTATGCTTCGTAGGTGCAGAAAGTATTCTAAGCTATGATTGGTCAATATTAGTTTTAGATACTTTTTTCAAGCAGTGTTATGTAATTCGGAATGATCTCGAATTTGGGGGGAGAGCACCAAATTTAGAATGTTAATTTTGAAGTTGCCAATTATTTTTTTTAAACAGCTATCCTATTTTCATATATCTTACACACACACACACACACACACACACATATATATATATATATATATAATATATATATATATATATATTACGCGAATTTATTGACAAAATTATGAACTTAAAATACACATTATAAAAGTATTTATTTGATGGAGAGGTGGAGGCTATTAGGTTAGCTTCTCAACAGCTGTTTACTAGATGTGAGAGTTTCGATAATGCTGTTATTTTGTCAAATTCTATGCCTGAAATACAGGCTATTATCTCTTTGAAACCTGCCAACTCACGAGTATTAAATAATGTGTATCTAATTTAAATATATTACAAACCTTATGAGAAAAAGTTATTTTACAATGGGTTCCGGCTCACTGTGAAATATTTGGTAATGAAATGGCTGCCATTTTAGCTAAAAAAGGAACCAAAATCCTACAGATTCCATCAAATCCTATCCCTTATTCTACTGCAGTGCGAGTTATAAAAGAACGCATGAATAATGACTTTTAATCCAGGCAATCAGAGCAAGTTAAAGAAAAGTGTTAGAAGGATTCTGTTTTAAAAATACCTACTGCTCCAAGACGAATCGCTGTTGCAGCCTTTCAGTTAGAGACTGGACATGATTGCCTTGGGGATCATTTATTTCGATTTTGCATCTTTTCGTCCCCTAACTGTATATTATATGGGAGAAACACTGTTATGGATGCTTCTCATCTTAAGGAATGCTCTAAAGTGACTGAATATCTATATGACTGATACTGACAGGCAAAAAAGAAGCTTTAAATTCTTCAAACTGCTTGACTTTTTTCTTTTGAAAAAATTATGTTCCAAATTCTAGTTTGTTCTTTTTCATGTGTTTGCAATGAGTGTACCTGTCACACTCTAGTCAATGAATTTATGTTCAAGTGCTAATACTAAAAATAATTTTTTTTTTAAATAAATAAACTAAAAATAAAAGATTACATGAAAAGTAATAAAATATAAGTTTAAAAATAAATCAGACTGACTTTTTAAGTAAGTGTGTAGAATGTAATATTTATTCTAAAACAAAAGAGAATTAGAAGTGTGCTGTAATATATAATATATTGAGTTTTTTTTTTTTTTACATTTTAAAATTTTCCATGAAGAAATTGTTAAATATTCTACTTTTCTAAATTTAGTGAACATAGGTCCTACTTTTCACTTTGTTTTGCTGAAAATAATATGCCTTTTGCTTAATATTGCATAAGTATCACATCACGTTTTAATACATTTCTATTCTATTATTTTGAAAATTATCAACGAGCAAAAAAGTATTACATAAATGCTTATAAACTTTGTATAAAAGTATAATTTTAAAAGCTGAGAGACAGGGGGGTCCTTAGGGGGTCCCTGTCTCTCAGATTGGGAGGGCCCCAAAATTTCTTAAACGACCAGGACTGCAGCCGCCTGTTCTCTCCCCGAAGGTACAGAAATTGTATTCACAAAGGCAGAATACACAGTACATACTGTTTACTGTAGCAAATTTACAGATTAAAAGCGTAGTATATAAACTTCTTGTTGACTGCCGCACGCGAAGTTAAGCAGATAAGGAGATTGCGCCCTCTGTTTAACTGAAACTAGTGTGAAATGATTATTAAAATCAAGTCGCATTCATGTTCCATCTCAATATGCCTCCTTAATTCGAACGGCAAAGAAACAAGGCAACCTTTTTAAACTTTCGGAAATAACTACTTTACTGATGTAAAGGATTTTACAGATCAGCCACGTTAAAATTTTATTGTAAATCTAACAGCGACATTATATACACTTCATAGACATATCTGTACTGAAAATAAAAAAACGATCATTTGATTACTTCTTCTGTAAAACTTCCTTTAAAGAAACGACTTTAAAAGTTTTCAATGGGAAAGCCTCCAGACACAAAAGAAGTTTGTAATCCTTCCACGAAGCAATACTGGAAAAGGCTTACAACAAACCTCTTGCAATATTTAAGAAGTACAAATTTTAAACGCTAGTAATACAATACCAAACAGTCATTCAGCATTTTACAGAAATTTAAAGCCTGAATCATGTAAATAATCTCGTTGAGTATAGGCTATTCTTGGGAATCTGCTGACTTTCTTTTGTGTTTTGATTAATTATATAGCATTGAAACTTTAAAAATGCCATATAGTTTTGTAATACATATCACAATGTAATAACATAATTATTAATAAAATTTAATTAGTTAGTTTTAAAACTGTCATTATTACAAGCCATGAGCTTCCAGTATAGTTCAACATAATATATAAAAAACAGCAATGATAAAATTTTAATAAAATTTGTGTTTAAATAATGTTAATTTTATAAAAATTTGTGATTATTATTAACAGAACTCCTATGAAGCATTTCAGTCATTCTTATCCCTTAATCCACCAATTAGGCGGATCATTTCAAAATTAAGGGAAGCCTTAAACACATTTATCTCAAAATTTCATTTTCCGAGTTATGTCAGTATTGCAGGTTAATAGCGATGTCTTCTGGCTGAAAGTTGATTTCATTTTCTGAAACTAATTTTAGTCAATGTCACGTCCTTACGATTTAAGGAAAGAAAATTCAGCGTACTGAAATAATGTATTTTGTTTGATTTTATAAGGTAGTTCTCCCGCCTTCTTTGCATGCCTTCGTGGTGTAGTGATCAGCCCGCTTGGCACGTATTCCAGAGGTCCGTGGTTCGAGTCCCGGCGAAGGCGCACATTTTTCACCTTTTCTGCATCAAAAATCTTAATGTCTCTAAAAGTGTCGCCCGAACAGAAAAAGGTGGTCGATGATGATTCTCCACCACCAGGACTTCGCAATTGGGTTCCCAAAACCCCAGTCGTCCTTTAAAAAGGGGAGTATATAAGGTATTTCTCCCGCCTTCTTCGTGGTGTAGTGGTCAGCGCGCTCAATGCGTATTCCAGAGGTCGTGGCTCGAGTCTCGGCGAAGGCGTTGCACATTTCTTATCTCTCCTGCTTCGAAATAACTTAATGGCTCTACAACTGGTCCCCGAACTAAAAACGTGGTGGATGATGATTCTCCACCACCTCGATTTGGCAACTGGGGCCTCTAATCCCCAGTCGTCCTTTAAAGGGGAAGTATATAAGGTATTTCTCCCGCCTTCTATGCACGCCTTCATGGTGTAGTGGTCAGCACGCTCGACGCGTAATCGAGAGTTCCGTGGCTCGATTCCCGGGGACGGCATTGCTCGATTTTCATATCTCCTACTTCTAAATACCTAATGACTCTACAAAAAAAAAAGGATTGAAGAATATACTATCTGAATCAGTTTCTCAGGCAAAAGTAAATCTCTATCATGAAAACAATATTTTATAGTAACGGCAATTTATTTTTAAAAGTTAATAACTATGTCCCCCCCCCATTCTTACCTTTATTTTTTATTTTTCATTTACTGAAAAGTATTTTAAAAATATTTGCCTCCAAAGTACTTTTCAAATCCATTTTTTTTCTTTTTTAGACACTTTTATTTTTCTCATTAACATTTTAAAAATCAAAACGTTATTGTTCTTACTGAATTCCTCTTATTTTGGCTTTTAATCTGTTTTAAATTACTATTGTTTAAAAGTAATTTTTCTTTATGCTCGCAAGTTTTAACCCTTTTGCGTACAAATAAAGTAACAAAAAATACTTCATTTAGTACTTTTCAAAGCCAAATGAAAACACAGTAGTTGCATAAAAAGGCTGTTTTAATTAAAGTGCCTTTAAAATGTCTTCCACTAAAACTATTTTCAGGCGTATTTTATAAAAGGCTCAAAACTCAGATAACAGCAACAAGCTAACATCCGTTCTCCAAATTCCGAAAGAATGTTAGACATGAATGGAGAAATTGCGCGCTAAAGTGCCCTAATGACCCGGGCAGAAAATACCCCATTAATGGAGCGCCAGCTCCCTCGGTCTACACCAAGACGCGGAAACAGACGGTAATCGCGGCTAATGAGAGTCTGAAGCATAAATAATGATAGCATTTCGAAGCCTGGAGTTCCGACGTTTAAATAAGCAATTAGCGTTAAGTTCACGAAGTGATGAAGATTTTGTGATTTCGCTTGGAAGACTAGAAATACACTGTGTATGAGCGCAGAAAAAGTCCAAAAAAAAATGTCATTTATCTTGTACCATTATTTTAATTTTTTTGCTAATGCTGCATGTATACAAAGTGTGATAGCAATGAATCAGTCAAAGAACAAAAGAATATAGTTACAAATTTTCGTGTAGTTATTTGTTTTGCATTGTAGCTAAATTTAGCAAATATTTGTTTATTGACTCAACTATTTTATTATACTTTTTTTGTAAGTAAACTTGTGTATACAATTTGTTGCATACTTTGTAATAATTTTTTTAGAACTGAAAAGCTGATTTCCGTATTTGTTGAAATGGTTTAAAAGAAAAAAGTGGCAATATATGGAGACATTTAGGGAGACCCTAATCTTCTGCCGGGTGTAACGTGATTACGACCAGCTTCCCTTAGAAAATCCTCTATAAATATATTCCTAGTCTTAGGCAAATAGCATTCGTGTGTTTTTTTAGTATTCAAATAACCTAACCTAACCTCTAATCTTCTGCGGGAAGCATTTAACAGCTAAGGCGAAAAAAGTAAAATTGTTTGGCGATAAAATATGGACAATGATATAGTCCCCTCCAAAAAAAGGAATTTCAAAAACTTGTACAGCAGTGACTACATCCGTACCGGAAGGCAGTAGAAATGCAAGTGTCCTCAGCTATCAAATACAAGATAAGAAAATACTGTGAAGAGTTTATTACATACAACTTAGAGGATATGATGGGTTTTCTTAAAACTTTGTGTTGCGTATATTGTGTTCATTGCATGTGAAAAATATACACTTTTGGAAGTGTAGTCGCAATTTTGTAAAACACTCTTCATAAATTTTTATTCGAGAATGATGTTTACCTTCCTAGATTTTCTTTAAATTCTGATTTTAAAAGAAAACAACTTACTGTCTTCTGGATTCCTCCTTCATTGAGATTGCAGTGTTACATTTTACCTAAGTTTAATTAGTAGTTAAGATTTATTTAGAGTCTCTGTAGTATGCCTCGTTTCAGCACGTTCTCGCTCAGACCAGACTCGTATGCAGATTTTATTGCAATCGCGTTAGTTTAAACTGAGACGATGAGTCATAGCCGACACAGTTTGCAAGAGACTTAGCTGTAGCTGGAGATTCGTAAACCAAGTCTTGATGCTTGTCTGTCAGAGAAGCTGCTCCTGGTGAAATCAAGCATGAAGCCTAATTAATATTCGGCCCGAATTTAGTATACGAACTTAACCGCATGACTTGTATTGCACCTTTGACCTTTTCAAATTAGGTTTCGTAATTATAGGCCATGCAAAATCCAATCCGACCTTCTCGAAAGGTCTAGAAGGTACGACTCTGTCCCTAGGTAGATTACCCATCATCTGACTTACGGTTTGATTCTTCGTTCTAAAGCAAGTGATGCACTTATTTATTACTCTTCTAACTCGATCTTGACCAGACGGTATCCAATATGACTGTCTTATTAAAAATAATGTAGTCTGTACACCAGAATGCAAGGATTTTTTATGATAAAATTCAATAACTAAATTAGTGAAATGATGAGCCTTTGGCAAAAGTATCTGATGTTTCTGAAATTCAGAAAGCTTAGAATACTGAAGTCTTCCTCCTACTCTCAGTACCTCATTTTTGTCAAGAAATGCGTCTAGAGATGAGATTCTACTATTTTTTGGAATAGATTGCCCGTTTTTCAAGCACTTTATTTCCCTTCGAAATTCAGTTGACTGTACGAGTTTTACTAAAACTTCAGTAGCATGCCTTAATTCAGAAGCACATATGAAGCCTGTTCTTAACTTTGGGTTCGCTTTACAGTTATTTATAAATCTCAGACATAAAGCAGTTATTCTAATTAATTTACTGAATGAGGAGTATCTTGTGATCAAATCATTTTCAGTTTGGCTATTTTCAACAGTTGCATTTACAACAACTGCCTTCTTAAACTCTAACTTATCGACATCTATTTTGGTTTCTTCCATCGATTCTAAGGAGGATGGCCATGCTGTGTTATTCATTGTCAACCAGCAGGGTCCATGCCACCAAAGGTGATTACCCTTGAGCTCGCCTAAGGATAAACCCCTAGAAATGAAATCGGCGGGATTATTCTTTCCCATACAATGATGCCATTCTTTTGGATTGCTGTATTTTTGTATTTCTTTTATTCTATTCTTCACGAACACCTTATGTCTATTTGGATCACCTTTGATCCAGTAATAAGCTATTGAGGAATCTGTCCAAAAATATCGAGTAACTGGAAAACTTAGTGCAGTTAAAATTTTATTGCTCAATCTTGAAGACAAAGTGCACCCATGAGCTCCAATCTAGGAATCGAAAGGGTTTTTAACGGAGCTACCCTGCCCTTTGATGCTACAAAACTAGAAATGATATTTCCATTTTTTAATTCTATGCGTAAGTATCCAACAGTACCATAAGCTTCCTTAGATGCATCTGAAAAACAGTGTAATTGAATTGTGATTGCATGGCTAGGCAAAGACCTTTGAAAATAATATCGGGGAATAATTATTTCCTTTACATCTTGGATCTCATCGCACCATTTATTCCAAGAAATTTCCAACTGTTTGGGCAATTTTTCATCCCAGTCTAATCCTAAACACCAAATTTCTTGTATCAAGTATTTAGCTCTAATAGTATATGGTCCTATAAAACCTACTGGATCGAAAAGTCGACCTACCGCTTGTAGTAAATGTCTTTTTGTGTTAGTTCCTTTTAAAAGAAACGTTTCCAGATTTCTGGTATCAAAATAAAACGTGTCAGTTTGTTCATCCCAACCAATTCCCAATACCTTTGAAGCTATCAACTTTGTATCTAGAGACTCTTCACCCTGATCTACATTGAAGTTTAAATTCTTTAATTCTTTACTTAGCTCAGGAGAATTGGTTCTCCACTTTCGAAGGTCCATGCTTGCCTCTTTCAGAATGTCTACACTTTCCTTACAAGTCTTTAGAGCCTGTTGAACAGTGACTTGCCCACAAATAAAATCGTCAACATACAATGATTCATTAAGATCTTTAGAAGTCAGAGGCAATATATCTACGTACCTTTTCAAGTGATGTTTGATTGTGGCTGAAAGGAGGAACGGGCTAGATTTCACTCCAAATAACACCCTTGTCATCCGAAAAATTTCCAATTTCCTGTTTTCATCTTCAGCTCCTGGATCATTTTCCCAGAAGAATCTGGTGTAGTTTCGTTCAGTTTCATCTATTTCGATCTGAAGAAAGGCCATCTTTATATCTGCAACAAATGCTATCGGATTCGTTCTAAATCTGACCAAAAGAAGAAATAGGTTTGGCATAAAATTAAGTCCCGTGTATAAGCAATCGTTCAAAGATAACTGACCTTTCGCATGCGCCGAAGCATCAAAAACAATGCGTAATTTACTTGTAGTCTTATCCGTACGTATTACAGCTCGATGTGGTAGATAAAATGTATTTTGGTGTAAATTTACTTCATCAACTGGGACAGGTTCAATAATATTCTCTGAAAGATAATTCTTTAGAACAGTGCTATATTCACAAAATAAGGAAGGGTCATTTTTAAAAGATGATCTCAATCTCAAAAATCTTTTCATTGCTATCTGTTCGTTATTTTCTAATAATGTCTTCATATTTGGTTTCCAGGGCAATTTCACTTTGTATCGCTTATTTTGATATGTTATTCCGGATTCAAATTCACTCATTATATCTTTCTCAGTGGTTTCTATGTCAGCTACTTCTGCCTCGATACCCAGATTTTCTAAATCCCAAAATTTCTTCAGTTGATCGGAAATATTGGATTCGTTTACCATAACACTCATTGCAAACGTTTCATTTAAGTTCGTGTTTCGGCCTTGCAAACACCACCCGAATATTGTTTCAACTGCATCGGTGGTTCAGTGGTAGAATGCTCGCCTGCCACGCGGGCAGCCCGGGTTCGATTCCCGGCCGATGCACCAAATGCGCATCAGTGGATCAAATTTCAGTGGTAATTCCAATGGTTAGATAGTGCGGAGGTTCAGCAATCATATTATCATATAAATTTCAATGATCAACAATCAATAAATATAAATAGATTTAATTAAATAATAATCACTTCACAATCTTAGAATCTCACATCATTACTGCGTCACATCTTCCTTCTCACTGTATCCCTAATGACGCTCTCAGCGCCCTCTAGCGTTACGCGGGTCTTACCAGGTTGAGTAATTAGTTGGAAATCATTAGAAGTTAAAATTTGTACCACATAAAAGCTAAATTTTGTTATAATTAGTTGCGAGAATATTAAAACGAAGATAATGCAAGGATCTGGTGAAGCCGCAGTGTTGAAAAAGAGTGAATTGGTCCCACCAAAATTCGATCCTAGATCAGGATGTAATGCATTAGGGGTTTTTGACTGATTATAGATGCATTTAGAGCGACAATGATGCCAAACGTAAGTTCTGATGAGACAGGGTCAGTAGCGCATTTTTTGGAAGAGACGCATTTCATGTTGTTTGCAGTGGCGATAGCTCAGAAAGCAATAACAGCGGCTTCGATTTTGAAGCGCTTGGCGTTAAATTCGTGTAAGTATATCGGCAAACCATTGTTTGGTCCTGTTGATGCACCAAGTTGTTATTACGAGGTTTCTAAGCAAGCCGTGTTAAAAGCATTCTTGCCATTGGGAATAAGCTAAAAACTCGATTGTATAGGACATGTCAAGCCGAAGAAGTAACTAAATTTATTCTATGGAAAGTGGAGCTCTGTAAATTGTTGTATGGCAATGACGAAGAATGTAAAATATCGGAGATAGCATTTCCGCGGTTATTACTTACGATGTTAAATTTGGCAGAATTAAGAAACCACTAATCGTTGAATGGGTAGTTTCAGTTGGTATCGAAATATGACAGTAGAGAGATGAAAGCGTAGTATACGCAAATGGGTGACGCCTATGGGTGCAATACCAGATGCGAGCTAGGCGACGATTTGTTTCAAAGTATAGTTAAAGCGAAAATAGCCAAAAGGGTGATGCGTACGGACAATGCCGAAATCCTGAATATAAAAATATTAGTGATAAGAAGAGGCGAAAAGAAAGTTTAAACAAAAAAAGGGAAGCAGAGGCAGGGCCGTTGTCAAAAGCTGTAGCAACCTGCGCAACCGCAAAGGTGGCACAACATTTACACTGAGAGTTTACATTGAAAACCACCGTAGTAACTGAGGATGGATTACACCTTATCTTTCATCAATCATTCCTGCGTAATCGTCATGTGTGGCTGATAGGTAAAGATTGCATCAAGCTACAAAGTGCCTAGCTCCTGCCTTGCTCAGAGGCGAAAGGTCATACATCCCAGCTCAGTGAGAAACCTTCTCAAATTTCACTCAATAATATTGTGGTGGAAAATGTGATATTATCATACCTGCAGGTGCAGTTCAATTGAGTGCTAACCAAGGCAATATCACATATTGGTAGAGAGAGAATTTTTTGTCAGCTAGATTGTTTTTCAAGTATCATAAAAGGTATCGGTTGTTCGAGGTGCGAGAGGTGGAAATTGTAGTAGCTCAAAGAGGGAAGAATTGAAGGAAGCGTAACGATTGATAGAAAGGTCCAAAACGAGTCTCAGAAGATGTTATAGTTCTAAAAGAGTAGCAGATGCATGTTATTTTGAGGGTAGATTTTCTGAAAAATTCGAATCCAAGTTAGATTTTAAAGAAAACTCAATAGAAATGGAAAAGGCGGATAAGAAAGCTGTATCCTTATCCAAAAATTCATACAACGCTTTCTCAAGAGACAAAAGAGAATTATTCTACAAATCGTAAGTGAGTTCATAGATTTATTTAGCCATAAGCCGCAAGTGATAACGCCTGAAATCAACACAGGGTATACCCCGCAATGTAAATCAAAGCCTTACAGATATAATGAGGTTGGAAAAGATAACTGAAAAATACATTAAAGAATAATTGGCCATTATGTCTGTAATACCGGTGTCAAGGGCTTATTAAAGTCAAGAAAAGAAAGTTCATTATAGTTTAAAATTACATTGTGTACGTACCAGATTGACTTCACATTAAAGCTGATATGTGTCTTAGCCATCGAATGGCTATTAACGAGAAAATCCATTCATTATTTCCCTTAGAAGCATAAATTCAAAAATAAAATTCATATATTTTAAATAATCCAAAATCACTTACGGTGAGGAGAAGGAATTTTTAAGGTGGACGAAAAGGAATGCTTTTAAATTTGAGGTACTATATTTCAACGGAAATTTCTATTTTGACTGTTTCCGAATCGATTCGGACTATTTTTTGCTTAACGTCTGTACGTACGAAAAGACTAAAGGACTCTTTTTTTTTTCAAAGAGGATTGTAAACTAGATTTAAAATGGATTCAAAATAGTGTTTTTCTTCGTGACGTCTATACGTAGAAACTTACACGTATATCTTAAAAGCGATTAAATTCAATTACTCAAAAGCGATTAGCCGCAGAACATTGAAATTTTGTGTATGGGACTGCTATAAGATTTAGTTGTGCCCCTCTCTTTTTACTTCATTCTACGAAGTAAAGGAAGCATTGTAATCACGAAAAATTCCGGGTACCATACTTCCGCGAAAATACAGCGGATTTTTTTTTTTTTTTACCTCTATCGAATGCAATTTAACGATATTTTTGCATGACATCTACATGCAAGGACAGAATAAAAGACTCTTTTTCTCCAAACGAATTAGAAAACTGATTTACAATGGGTTCAAAATAGATTTTTTCATGGCGTCTGTAGGTACGTATGTACTTCGCACAACTCAAAAACGAGTAGGCTCAGAACGCTGGAATTTTGTATATGGAACTGCTATAACATGTAGTTGTGCACCTCCCTTTTTGGTTGCAATTGGCCTCACCAAAAGTATGTATATAGATCTATATATATACTCACTCTGTTACTCGGCTCAGTGAGCTCAGTTTTTTATTCTTATATGTTGGTAAATTGTGCATTTTTTGCTAAGAAAGTTATCTAAAAGTGATTGAATTATGTTGTTCTTATCTCCCGGTTAAGATTTTTATGCCTTTAGTTAATCTGCTTGCAGTAGGTAATATTATCAACAGTTTAAAAGTTGTTTAAGTGCGGATAAAACATTTTTTTTTTAACTAAAGCAGTTATATTTGTTTACATTAGCAGAAAGTGAATCAGGTCTTTCTGCGCCTTCAGGGTCTTTTTGCCGAGTGGGACCAAAAGTAAACTTTTAGTTTTGTACACCGAAAAATCTAATATATGTAAAGACATACTATATGCACCCACCACCCTTACCCGCCCTTTATTTTCACAATCGTTGGTAGTAGTCATATACTTGCAATGACGGAAGTGTTTTAAATGACGAAAATACTCCTGTTTAAGGGAATGTTAAATTTAAAGAAATATATTAATTATAGACAAATATCGAATCCTAACTTTTAATGCGATCTCCCAGTTCCTATACTTATATTTGGGAAAGTTTTAGATTCGTTATGAAAAAATAAAATTTTAGGAAGTGTGGCTCCCATACAACAGCAATTGACCGGGAATTTAATTTCAAAATTTGCAATTTTTTATGTAATTTTCAACTTGCTGTGAAGGATCGTTTAATTAAGTTAGAGTAATTCGAGAAAATAAGTTTAAATGAAGTGTAGAAAAAAATGTGTATAATTTAATAGGTGTACAAGGAAGTCGAATGATGTCCGAGTCAGATTTTTTTTTCAATTAGTAAGGGAAAATGTATTTTATGTTTGAATAACATACTGTTGCGTTTTTCTTACAGCACGGGTTCGTAGATTTGGAGTGAATAACATCGACACTTGATGAAGTATCGAAACGCAATTTATTAACCAGTATTACTCAGGACAACTCCAAAATCACGTTTACAGTCATCGAAGAACTACTGTAAACATGTTGAAGCAATCAGAGACACAGCCTTCAGGCCAGGCTATAACAATGAATACAGCTTCTCGGTAAAGCACCAGAATACAGCTCTCTATTCTACTTGGTCGTTCTCGGAACTCCACATACTCTCGAGACTTTCCACGCTACAACTCGCGATGCATTCGACGATACACTAAAGTGCAGCTCCCGAATTGGTTCGGTTGTTCTCGAAGCTTAACACACTCTAAGATAAAACTCGCGATTCACTAAGAGACTCTCGATGCACTCGACGACCAATTCGGCACTAGACTACGAGACACTCACTCACTGACTATTAACTGACTCTCTTACTGACTCAACTAGGCACTCCGTGTACCAATAGGGCTTATATAGCTTTTGGCTTGTGTTCGAGAACATTCTGGGCCAAACCGGTAAGAATTCGTTTCAGAAGGTTCCCCATCCGTCTACGGCATATCACCAATTTTGTCGCCAAATGTCGAAAAAGGGCAATTTCTCGCCAAATATGGCAACCCTGTTTTCCCTTGCCCTTTTCTGGCAACCCTAAGCCTGCTTTGCGGCGAAGCTAATCTTACCGCAGTTGGACAGTTCGCAACAATATATTAACTATAATTATAGTTATATACCATGTAGTAACTATAATTTTGTTTGGTAGATGGTCGTAAGTAATTCATTTCGTTATATGTGTCTCTATCCTCCTCCACGTTAAGAGGAGCATTTTTAAAAAATTAATCCGTAGAATACTGAATGTATGTGGGTGCCGCTCTGATCGGTATAGCGGTTACCGACGCTGTTTGCTGGATGGTTTGGCCCTGGTTCGAATCCAGTCCCAGACAGTGTTTAAATTTTTGTAAGGGTATAGTGTCTTTAAAGCATATGGTAACGTAAAATATTGGAAAACCAAAAGTTCTCTCCAGAGTTTGTGGTATGGAAAAAGGTGTAAAGGACCCTCGGATCCATTCCTCCGAACATTTTGCATCAAAACGTTCGCTTTCTCACAAGAGTAATCCTGTTATCTCTGTAGTGCACCCTGGGCTAGGTGATGAGACAGCTAAATGACCGATGAGTATTGACCATTCCCGCATAAAGCTGCAAGCATCTGACTATCTGGAACAACTAAATAAACAATGATTTTCATGTGTCGTTAAAGCATTATATTTTTAAATGAGATTTATTTAATGCTTGTCCATTCTTCAAAATACTTCTCATTTTACGCTTTCATTTAAAGTGTATAATTATCAAAATATTTCAGCCACGATTATTCGTTATAAATAGACAGGGCCGTACCTCAAGGCAACAGCAACAAATCGAAAATATCTGTACTCTCTCTAGCTTAGTCAGCAATGTGTTAGACTCGTGATCATCAAGTCCCAAAATCCCATTTCGCTAATCACTATTATATGTTCCAAACTTGTAATATCCTAAGTTTACTTTCTTCCTGAACTTTCTCAAGTCATGTAGACGTCCTCTTATAATTTTCCTTATTTATCAAATTAAGGAAGTGTTAATAATTATTATGTATTAATTCCTAATTCTCTTAGCTATTTTATTTTTATGATTTGGAGGTATTAGATGGTTCTTAACTATAGCCACTGTGTAATAACTAATTATTGGTTCTTGGTAACACAACAACACTGAATAGTAATCGAATATAATATTTTTCCTGTTTAAATCAGAGCATCATTGTGGCATCATTTCATACATTATACAGTCATGTGACTTCCGATCAAATTGTTAGATTTAGCGTTTACCCTGATTGAACAGGCTGAAGTGTTACCTACCATACCGAGAGAAAATGAAATGAGATAAGCAGTACCTATCCTATCGAGGTGTCAAGATAGCGCAAAGCACGTTTGGGACCACGTTTAACGACGATGAAATAATTATTAATTTAAAAATTTAAAGAACACGGTTTGTAAAAAGGGCGACCAATTTTAATTTACACGCGAGCGGCCGACGTTCTAGAAACGGCACTAGAAACAAGCTTCAAAATATCCTCATCCGTGAAAGCCTGAAATATGATAGAACCGGAAACTCCGCTGCATGCGGGTGGATCACAGGTTTGAAATCGAAAATCTGGAAGCTGTAATATCTAGGTTTGAATTTTACGAATATGACAGAGCACACAAGGGGTACTGCTTTGCTAAGCTAATGGATGCCTTACGGAGGATTTTTGCATTTAGTTCATTATACATGGAAAAAGTATTTGAGAACTTTATGCGTGAATTATAAATCACAACTTCGTCGCAATGTGAAATAAGTGTTTCTATAAATTTCGAACTATGACATGCTATCTTTTGCAATAATCATTCTATAAATATTGGCAAGGCTTCCTCCTCCCCCCCCGCCTTTAATTCATTTTGAAAGTCACTACATCGTTATTCCTTTTTGCCTCTAGAATACAAAACCGTACTTAATAAGTATTATATATGATAAGAAAATGTTCATTTTCAGTGTGTAGTACGCTAGTTTAATGTAGGTTACTGTTTTTACAGACACGTTTTTTAACAAATTTGTGACTTCAAATTAAAAAACCAAATTCGTGCGCACAAGAAAAAGAGGAGAACCTAGACCAAAAATTTAATCCAATTACCGATGCAGTTAAACTACATATCATACAATGAAATTTCCTCTTGTCAAAAAAGAACTGATATAACTTCGTTACATTTGTGTCTATTTTTATAAAAAGAGCTTCTGTTATGGCTAACCAATGAAAATCTGTGAGTGTCTGTTTGTGTGTTTGTTTGTAACAAACACACAAACATCCGTCATCTTCGAAACATGCCGTCTTCTTCGAAACGGCGCGGTCCTGAGCTTAGCGAAGCACACCGTTGGATTCGAGACGGCCGTGGTAAGCCATTTTGACCATTCGCGTCTTCGTGCGACTTTAATTAGCCGAGATATTAATTAAAAACTAATTTCCCCCTACGTTCTCCCTACATTTGCCATTTTGTTCACTTTCTTCCTCGGTTTTCTGTATTGAAAGGGATTTCGCTACGTGCCAAATTCTGTTTTCGCAAATATCTATGGAACGGCGCTTCGGTGAATTTCGAGACGCATATCGACGGATTCGAAAAAAATCCACGAATCCGTCGATACCATTCTCATCTTCGTACGACGTTAATCAACCGAGATATTAATTAAAAACGTTAATAACTTTACATACCATAGCTTTGAAAAAACTCTTCCATTAAAACATATTACGGACTGGACAAAATTTAACTACTATCTTGAAAAACTACCTGCGCATCCAGTTCTTGCCAATATCTCAAATATTGAAGAACAAATTACTAAAATTAACCACAAAATCAATCAGGCCTCGGATAAAGCTACTTCCTATAAAGAATATAAAAAGCCAAAATTACCAGAAGAAATTTTACAAAAAATTAAAGACAAAAATCGAGTTGCAAAACAGTGGCGACGCACCTGTGATACAGCCATTAAAAATCAACTTAACAGAAAAATTAGAGAAGTCAAAGCTGCAATTGCTGAATACAGATCCAATACTTGGGAAAATCTTTTAGAAAATATGGACTATAACCCTGGTACTGTTTGGAAAATTGAGAAAGCGCTTAGGAAGAATTCCAGTTATGATATCGGCTCCATTAATACTAATAACGGATTGGTTTACTTTGAGAAAGAAATTGCGGAAGCTTTAGCTGAGCACCCTGAAAAAGTTTTCTCTAATAACTACAATAGTAATTCCGAAATTGATGAAGATGTGAACAGTTTCAACCTGCATCTCACCGATGATGTTGGAACTGATCACGTGACTCCTACCTCTCCTTCTGAAATCTATGAAATTATCAAAACTTTAAAAAATAGAAAAGTGCCAGGCTTTGATGGAATTTCAAATAAAATCCTAAAGATCCTACCTAAACATTATATTGTGCTTCTTACAAATATTATTAATGCATGTATCCGGCTGAATTATTATCCACAGCAGTGGGAAAATGCTAATATTATTATTTTTCTTAAGCCTGGCAAAAATCCTAAAGATCCCAATTCTTATCGTCCGATCAGCTTACTTCCAGGGATGGGCAAGATTTTTGAACGAATTCTTCAGAAAAGACTCATCAAACATTTTGAAGATAACAACATCATCAGCAATGAGCGATATGGGTTCAGAGCTGGACACAGTACTACTCATCAATTACTAAATGTCACTGAATTTATTGCTGACTCCTTTGCTAAAAAGAATGCTGTTGCAAGCTGCTTCCTGGATTTAGAGAAGGCATTTGATAAGTGTGGCATGAAGGTTTACTCTTCAAGTTACACTTTGTTCGGGTGCCAATTAATTTCATAAAGCTCTTAAAAAGCCACCTCAAAAATCGCACTTTTCAAGTTAAAATCAATAATGCCTATTCCACCAAGAAATATATTAGAAATGGAGTTCCACAAGGAAGTGTTTTAGGGCCATGTCTTTTTAATATATATATGAATTATATGTCTTTGCCACTTAATACAAAAATTGTTAAGTATGCGGATGATACCGCTATTTTTACTAAATCCATCACACCACAACTTGCAGTAGATAAGCTCAAAATTGCAATTGGTCATATATCTCATTATCTTCAAAAATGGAAATTAAATATAAATCCAAGCAAAAGTCAGATTCTCATTTTCAGAAGACACAGCAGAAACATGACTGTCAACGTTAACATTCAGATCAATAATACACCAATCCCGGAGGTTACTAATACTAAATATCTTGGAGTCTATTTTGATGCTCAACTTCTCTTCAAAGAACAAAGTGAACATGCTTTACGTAAAACTACTGCCGCCAAAATTGCACTTCAGCCGTTAATAAATAAAAAATCTAACCTAAGTATCAAAGTTAAGAAACAAATTTATGTTACCCTCATTCGGCCAATTTTACTTTATGCCATCCCAATTTGGGCCACAGTTTATAAAACTTATAGAAAAAAACTCCAGATATTTCAAAATAAAATTCTCAGAGATATTATTCAAGCACCATGGTACATTTGAAATATACAAATTCATCATGAACTCAAGATTCGACGTATCCCAGACCAGATTATTAGTACCAGCCATAATTTTTATCAAAAAATTGAAAAATCAAAATACAAGCATATTAGGGATCTCATCAATTATGATCCAACTTTGGAAATTGCTGCAAAGCGTCCAAGAAGCATTTTTCACAATGTACAAGCATATTGGGATCTCATCAATGATCCAACTTTGGAAATTGCTGCAAAGCGTCCAAGAAGCATTTTTCACAATGTGAAGTGGTGACTGTATATAGTGTACATATTTGTATATAATCTGATTTCACTTTGGGACTTTGGCTTTGTTTTTCTAAACAAGAACATTTTGCAAAGCTCAATTGTGACTGTGTTTTGGGTTTAATGTAACAGTGTTCTTATCATAGAGACTTTGTAAGATCCCACAGATAGGACTTTGGATATGACAAATCTCAATGAACAATATTTATCATGTTTACTTTATGATCATCACTTCGCTACTGTGAAATCGATAATTTACAAAGTATTCATAATAATTTTCATCATTTATTTGAAACATAATAGTGTATAATGATACATGAACTATTCACCAATGTTAAGCTGAACTTTGTTTACTTGAAGCTTGAACTATGTACATTTTACTGCCTGAATTTCGTCATTTACAACTGATTTTTCCAATTTTGTACTTAATTGTAATATTACTGTCATTTATTTCTTTAACTATTTTCAAATTTTTTCTTGTATTCCACATTTTTCTTTAAAATCCAAATTATATCTTAAATTTTTCTCTTTCTCACATTATATTTTCACACATAATATTTTCATTTTTCAATCTTTCACTGCTGTGTTACTATTTTTTGTCATCAGCTCAGCGGCACTAGATGCTTGTTGATTTTGGAGGCTCATCTTTTATCTTTATTTACAAATGCTGTACTTTAGTACTGATCCTAGCTTCACCGTTTGGCGTGGAGGTTACTCCTTTATAATTTATCTTACCAAGCCCAAGAGCAATTTCCAAGATAGGCAGTGAAAGTCAAAGTTTTGACTATAGGCTGCCAGACTCATACCAACTGAACTGAACTGAAGGCCATTCGTGATTAAAAAACTAAGAATAAAAAAAATAAGAATGAATCACGAAGTAAGCAAAGAACAGTAGGACTACCTACAATATTTCATTGCTTTTCCGTTAATTTTTATAGACTCTATATTTGTCCAAAATTTTTAAAGTGATTTATATGTCAAATACATTTATTCAACCTAATTTAATTGCTTCTTTAAAAATTAAATTACTTTTTATGCTATTTAAAACAGCGAAAACTTTAAGAAAAACGTAAACAGCTGTAGCTCACTAAGAACAGGCGATCGGAATCACTAGAGTAACATTAAATTCTAGTCTCTGTTTAGATCCAATTACGTCAAGATACTGTCATTTTGGTCTTATCTGCTATCAACAGCTGAGCTACATGTAAACCCACTGCGAATCAACAGGTCACTCGTCGACCAAAAAAGGTGTTGGCGATTGCTATGCATTCAGGGTCACGTAGTCAAACCATTAATCAAGTCGCATTCGCCTTTCTGATTTCTGAGTCGGCAGTAATTTATCAATTTCCGTGTTTTCTGAAGTGTAAATATATATATGAAATAAAGGCGTTTGCAACAGAGAAAATTTAAGCTCATAATCGGTAAGAAAAGTATACAAGCTGCTGTTTTAATCAAGAACACATGCTTGATGTTACGAGATGTTTTGGTTAACTAGAAAGGAAAAAGAATTATTGGATGGTTTGGTTTATTTAACTATGGCAAATTACTCGAGAGCTATCTGCCTAAGGGAAGGGATGCTGCCATGTAGCGACTTTCTAATGACAACTGGCTCGTAAGGAAGTTACACATGAGGAAATCCACAAAAGCTCCCATACATTGAGCCCATTAGCCGGGGTATGAACCCCGGACTGAACTACCAGTATTCGGCGACATTCACGCTCGACAGCTGGTGGGTCATATAAACCATCTGAATTACATGTACACAGAATTCCTTATTATCTGCATGAAACAATGTACGGCTATGCATTGATAAACTATAAATGACCCTGCAAATTACAGTTAGTGCTTGGATGCTGCAAAATGTTACAGGCTTTAAACTAACGAAGTGTTACATAATGTTAAAAATACGTTTATTTAAATTTATGATAATAACACTTACATAATTGAGTTTTTCTTCTGAAAATTATGCGTTACATTTCTCTTTCTGAGAGCAGCGTTGTCATTCTTTAGGATAGTGCGCAAAATCACGAAGCCATTAAATTCGAACTCAGTAACTTAAATTGTTCAACTATATAATATGGTAGGCTCTCATTTTAACCATTCTTGTTATTTCACCTTGTACTTTGTATATGTAAGTAGATAAATCAATGAAATTTGATTTTGCCCACATATTGCAAATATCTGATTCTTGTTATGTGAGGATATTTGTACAGCTGTATTAACTGTATTGAGCTTAAATTTTTCAGCCCAAAGTCCAAAGTTCATAAATAAATTTCATTTGCTCAACTCAGTACGTTTTCTGTTTTGAATCATTATGGAAATGGCAGAGAAACATCAACAATTTGTAACAAATATCCTCATATAACAAGATCAGACCTTCCAATATATTAGCAAAATCAAATCCCATGTATTTATGTGCTTAGATAAAAATGCAAAACGTCTAGTGCATGATCTTAGAAATATCAATAAGCTATTGTATTTACGTAATCCAATATTGTAATGAGGATACTCAACACTTTGTGTTATGTTACCTAACTTTCCCTAATTTGATGTTATTATTCTGTTATGTTTAAATATAACAACTCCGATGTATAACTCCAGTGTTCCTTAGGAGAAAAAGCGTACAGTTAATACGAATTTTTTAAGTATATTGGAGCAATACCTGTCCGATTCTGTAGTGGCTCAAGCACTTTTACCTGTTTACCTGCACTTTATATCACCTGCACACACTGAAAATCCTATACCTTCATCATTTGTACTTCACATCTCATTTTCTTCATTTATAATTTCGGACCTTTCAACACCTAAATATTTTCGATGAGACTCGTTGCTTTTATCATATTATTCAATAAAACCTTCTTAAGCAATAAAGCCATTACGATAACAAGGATCACTCCCTCCCCCCCCCCGTTGTTAGACATTAATATTATTCCAGACAATCGAAATTAGATTCGTTGCAATAAAAATCGTGATTTTTTTCTAGAACGTCGAAAATGTTCATCCTCTTTAAATATGTTAGCTTTCAAACGTTTTTGACATTGCAAATTTCATTAACTTAACTACACACGTACGTTAGTCCTACCGTCAAGAAATTTAGCAAATAAGCCGACGTTAATATCCTTTATATGTGCATATAGAACGGAATTTTCTATTTTAGTTAAATGCTTGACTGTACCATGCTTTGGCCTTCCTAAAACGAGGATCATATTCCCTTACATTAAGAAGAAATTCTTTAAAATACGAAAACCTTATTCATAATGAAAGGAATCAGAATCTTGCCAAATAAAACGAAACAGTCCAAATACTCTGTTTGGGTTGTTGATGGTGACAGAATGGATAAGTCCGCTGAACACTGACAGCTCGACTTAAGTTCAAATAGCTCCATAGAGGCTTTTTGGGGTTTTTCTCATGTGTCATGGCAGTACGATCCAGTTTCCCTAGAAATTGTTTCATAAAAGTATTTCTCCAATCAAGAATATAAACCCATTCTATTTCGCATTAATCAAATAATTTAATTTAATCCTCTTTCAACTGAAAAGATCCGGGGACCAAGATGTGATTATTGTATTAAGGCGTGCTGTGTTATTAACAACGCACAGGATATCTGTTAGAACATTTTAATATCTTTAGGTGAAAGCTACTTCATCACCCTTACAATCAAATCGAACAATGCTTTAAAAACACTTTTACAAGTATTTTTACTTCCTTGTACGAAGTAAAAAGGAAGTATTGTAATCGCGAAAAATTTCGAGTATCATATTTCAAAGAAAATACCCATTTTGACCGCTATCGAACGCAATTTAACTATGTTTTTGTGTGACATTTGTACGTAAGGAAAGAATAAAGGACTCCTTTTTCCCCAAACGAATTACAAAACTGATTTAGAATGGATTTAAAAGATTTTTCATGGCGTCTGCTCGTACGTACGTACGTATGTATGTTTCTCCAATAACTCAAAACCCATTAGCCTCAGAACGTTGAAATTATTTTATGTAGAGCTGCTATAACATGTAGATGTGCACCTCCTATTTTAGTTGCAATCCGCCGCACCAAAAATATATAAATATATATATATATATATATAAAATATAAATATATCCACTCTAATACTCGGCTCAGCTCAGTTTCTTTAATCCTATATGTTTGTACACTGTGCATTTTTTGCTTTAAAAATGATTGAATTATGTTGGTCCTATCTTCCGGTTAAGGGTTTTATGCCTTTAGTTAACGTGCATGTTATAGTTGTAGAATCGTCACCAATTCAAAAGTTGTTTAAGGGCGGCTAAGGCTAATTCTTTTTACCGTAACAGCCATATTTGTTTTCATTTGAAACTTGGCAAAATAGTGGATTTGTTATAATCTCGAGAAACTAAGCTTCGAAATAACAAAGTAACGTCTTCTTTTATTATTGCGAATTAAATTATGCTTAATACATTCTGGAATTAACATTTCAGTTATTAAATTATCCCATATATTGACTCAGCATAGCGTCCGCGATAAATGAAGTCAGTTTCTACGCCTTCAGTGTCTTTCTGCCGAGTGAGACCAAAAGCAAACTTTCGGTTTTGTGCACTGAAAAATCTGCCTTTTTGCCCGCTGGCCGAATTGCTTGTTTTTGCGTGGAAACTGTAATTTTAATTGCAAAATCCTTTTTTATTTGTTTTAACTGTATTTGTTGTTTTATGTTTTTCTATATCCTTGAATTTTTAATATAGATATTTTAAACATATTTTTCTTCTTTTTATTTTATTTATTATTTATTTTTAAAATAGATATTTTATTTATTTGAGTTTTTATCTATTTTTGCCTTGTTGCGAAGTGAGACTGAATTAATTGAATGAAAAATTCGAGGAAATAAGTTTAAATGAAAGACAGAAAAAAATGCGTATAATTTAATATTCCGTAAAAGAAAGTCTGGTGGTAGATAGATCAGATTTTTTAATATATGACAGTATTTTAAACGAAAAAGGACATAGATTTGCTAGGGAAAATTTTTAAATGCTGAAAATAATAACTTCAGTATGCGTACTAACGAGTTTTAAAATAAAACGTTATATTATTCGCATTAACTATCAATTATAAAAGTAAAAAAAAAATTAATCTCTACATATATAATACATACTATATTAAAATGCAGGATTTTAAGCATATACTTATAACAGTGTTTTACATTAAACAATGCATTAATTTTCTCTCTGTTTTCCCATCAAATTTTATTGCTAAAGCTTTCAAACTTAATTTTTGGACAATATCATTTTTAATCGATATTGTATAACCTCCCTGTTGCTGTATTTTAGAAAGTTTTAGTTTCCAAAAACATTTACTTCTATTAGTAATTCTCACAAGAATTGTTAGCAATACTCGTTAAACTGTGGATAAATCTGGAAACATTTCTGTCGCAGTTTTGTAATTAATACTTCCTATGGACCGATTTCTATTATGATAAATGTTTTCAAAGCTTCGGTACCTCATATAATTCAATGACTTAATATCAGATTTGTTGTTTTTTGACAACCAAGACTTACATACTTGAGTGAAATTATATTCTATATACACATATGGCCCAAGGGCCATTTTAGAGGCGAAATTCTGTGCTCCTTCCTCTTTTCCCTTTTAGAAATTAAAACCTCATGAACAAGGAGAATTCATATTAAATCTAGTTAGGTTTTGTCTAGTAGATTTCGTATTACCGAATTCTAACACATACCCTTTAATTATGGTTGCCATATAAATATTTTTTAGTTTTCAATTTTTGTCGCTTGCCTGATTTCTACCTCCTCTAGAAGATGTCAAAGTTACTTTATGCATTACAGTAGCACTAATAATGTGCATGCGCAAATAACTTTAATACTTTTTAAAACATGTATTAACTACTTATTGCAAAAAAATATTTCAGAATGTATTGTTTAATGTTCTTTACCAAACAAACTCATTAAAAGACCATAATTATTGTTCGAATCAAGTATTCAGATAAATATTTATACGATATATATATTTTTTAAAACTTTACAACTTTCTAACAACAATTTTCTTACTAACGCTTTTCTGCTTTCTTTGGAAAAGCAACCGATTTTGAACTACATATTACACTTGTGTACAACTGCTAAGAACGGATCACAAACGGCTATATAGCGCGTCAAAGAGTAAATGTGGTTGGATGCCAAGTGAAATAAATAATGTCAGAATACTGGGATATAACAATAAATAACAATAAATATTCTTCACTGTACTCTGAAGTCCAGGCTTTGAAAAGAGTTCAAGGGGCAAAAGGGTCATATTTTGCTAAATGTAATTACCATCTGCAAGTATTCTGTCGTAAGATGTCAGTAAGGGGTATGGCCACCATAGACAGCGATGTAAGATTCTACACGTAGTGCCGAACAATTTCTACACGTAGTGCACAGTATTATCCAGCAGCTGTTGGGTAATTTATCCCTTTCCTCTGTCAGAGCACAGATGAGGGCGTCCTTGCTTATTCGAGGGCATTGTCGACCAGTAAAACCCCTAAAGCATACCAAACATTTTCAGTGGAGTTCAGATCTGTTAAACGTGCTGGCCAAACGAAGCGTTGAATGTTCTCGATCTCCAGTCACTTCTAGATAAATACTATTTGATGACATGTTGTGGTGACGTCCATGAAAAGAATTTTACCACCGACACCACCACAGAATATGCGAACATGAGGCAACAGAATATCATTAATGTATCATTGGCCAATCATAGTTCCAGGTGGAAGCGCATAGAGCGCCGTACGGCCGTTGATCATAATCCCAGCCGATAGCATGACACTACACGTAAGGACATCGGTCCATTTCTTGTATGTTTCTCGGACTATATATATAGTACCACTTACGCGAGATCAGTTGGCGTTTACAATCCGATGAGAGACTGAACTTACTCTCATCTGAGAATAGTATACAAGTCTAGTCGTCTTCCCTCCAACAGCGATGCTGAAAACACCATAACAAATGGGCTGAAAGGTGGCGTCTAGCCAGTGGAATGCACATAAAAGGACGGCAGACGTATATTCCATTTTGATGCAAACATCTGGCAATAATTTTTGGCCAGATTCTCTTGCCAGTAGCAGTAAGTAACTGATTTGCTGTTCAGTAGCTGTGCTTTGCCAATGGCCTTTTTGTCGGTAGCGCTATATACCTATCTTCTGCAGACGTCGTGAACGTTCCCCGTCACGACCCACGACCTCCATTGTGACGTTTGATATACATTCCATTTGTCTGAAATGATTTCCAAAGCTTTCAAACAACGCTGTGCCTGGCGTCGAACTCCCTGGCAAAGACATCTATCATATTTCTCCCTTCTTCACTCTGCGAATAATACGGCCATGCGTAAAATCATCTAAATAATGTCGGAAAGACATACAGAAAATTGCAAGTTCATCAATTGATTCTTTCCCGTTAAATTTTGCTTTTGAATAACAACCCTAAATACGCGTCAAATCCTTTATATCTCTTATCAGCGCTATCACATGACGAAAAACCTTCGGCGATCCAAAATTTGCATACGCACAACACGTCTCACTGTATCTCGTACTTCTACTAACTTCTTCATTTTTCTGCCTTTCATTTTGTGGTTGTTATCGCTGCTATTGTCATCCGTCCTTCGCAATTGTCCACCAGTGCAGAAGTAAAGAAAATAGCTTACAATTTGCCAGTTTTGAGACACCGAAGCGAAATTTTCATGCATATTTAACAAAAGATTCATTTGCGCTGGAGCCCACCAGAGCCCGCGAGTGGTACTTCTCAGATTTTCAGATAAGTTGTGATTTCTGCCGGAGTACACAGGAACCTAAAGAAATTGCTGGAGCCCTATAAATAAAGGGCCTCAGCATTATGTAAACACACAACTTCAGCAGAAAAATTTTATTTTAATAATGCGTGAGTCTTAAAAATTTATTCAAATTTTTGAATGTATGCCCCTCTTTCCTTAGGCAACAAACCTTTAGATGAAGCTAAGATTTTTAAAGAAAGGAAAGGCCTACTCACATATCAAATGTTTGTTCTTTAGAAAGTGCAATTAATTTATGGGAGCCGGCAAGTGTTTCGTCCGTGAAAGGGCTAAAAGGGATCACCCTCGTCGTGCACATTCAGCCCTAGTGACTTTCCACTGCAAAACACCTGCAGACCTTTTTGGAACGATGTAACCAAATACAGGGGATGAAAATTGCCACTCGAAAGGAGAAAGAAATTCCCTCCTTTCTCCATGGTGCAGAGCCCTACATTTGTTCTCACTTTCTTATTGGATCCGATTAGGAAGCTGTTTTTTTCCCTGTCTCAGTCTACTTAACGGCTAGAATTATATCTGCCTGAGACTCTCCTGTCTTTGTTTCCGAAGCTACATTTTTATGTTAAAATTTCCTTCCATATTCTCATACTGTTTCTAACATTCTTTCTATTCTCATTAAGGGCGCTTTAACTCTTTTCCCTTTTTACATTGATGTGCTAGAAAAGAAGGGTCTCTACTTCTATTATCCCTTGACAGTACATTATAGATGTTTATAAGTTTAAATTCAGCCAGAAGCAGTTTGAGCTATTTCTTAGTTTTTGAGCGAAACTGTAATTCCTGCCGAAGCCCTAAATAAGACAAGGTCGAAAATTTTTCTTCATTATTTCACTACTTACCACTAATTTATTAATTCACTGCATTTTTATTTATATCTTTACATTTTATAGAATTTTGGCTTTAATTTACAATTTTTAATTATTACTTATTTTATTATTTATACTATCCTCTTTCTTGACTGTCTTCCATAAGCCTCTGGCACTTAGAAATTAAGCTCTGTGTGTAAAGATCGTTCATTTTCTTTCAAATTCAAAACAATGCCGCAATATTTGCTTCTGCCTTTGTCTCCATTTTAATAAAAAGTTTTTAAATGTATGCTCTTTTGTTTAGTCGTTTTGGGTATACATATGTGATTTTTGCTATGTTTCTTTCCTTAAAATTATTTTTCTGTTCTTTTATGCCTGAATTATTTTAACGAGAATAATAATGGCTTTTTTTAATAATCGAATAAGAGTTGGAAAAGTACAAATTAATGCTGATTTTTTTCCCCATCCGAAGTTAACCAGTTCTAGAATGAAATGAATGAACACAGTTGAGATATTTTCAATGCAGAATCCTTAATTAGTATTAAAGAAGTGGCCTTCCGTTTGATTTCAGTTACCGATCCACTCGTTTTCACTTTTCTATACACTTCTTACCTAGAGAGTTATATTTATCGTGGTAAGAGGACCAGTTGATTAGACGTATCTTGGAAACAACATGGGAATTATGTAAATGTGGGGTCAGCAAGCTGGACATTTTTAAAATAGAATATCCTATGTGGATTTATAAACATAATATATACACTCATATGCAAAATTAAGGGAATTCGTCCATTTTGTCGAATTTCTGAATAACTACTGGAAAGAGTTTAGTGAAATTTGGTATGAACATTCATTTGTAACAGAGAAAGAGATGTATTATTCAAAAATCATTTGATTTAAGCATAATTATCAGTAAAGCTCGTGGTGCAGAGATGTCCAAAATCAATGCTCTTATATCGAGCTGAAATTGAATATGGGATATGGTCCGCTCTCACAGCCAAATAAATCGCGCAGTGTGACAGTATACTGGTTCGGAGGCTGTTGAGAAGTCCATATGGCAGTCGATCCCACCCCTGCAGCAAGGCAGTTTTCAACTCCGGTATGGTTTTCAGAGGCCGATGGTGAGATGAAATTGCCTCCCACAAGCGTTCCAGACATGCTCAATACAGTTAAGGTCAGGAGATCTGGCTGACCAATCTATGCGGCCAATATCCCCACTTTCCAGGTAATCGTTGACCAGCTGGATCCTACGTGGGCGAGTGTTGTTGCCTATTAACAAGAACCCAGGACAAACTGCGTCTTTGAAAAGTCGAACATAGGGCTCTAAGACCTCTTTTTTATGACTCAGTTAGAGAGCCTTTGACAAACACATGCAGGGTGTGCGGCCGTCCAACATAATGCCTGCCCGAAACATTACACACCCACCACCATAATGATCCTTGTTCCCGATAAGGGTGGGATGGTATCTTGTTCCAGGCTCTCTCGAGATACGTCTACGCTAAGAACCAGCGTCCAGGTTGAATCTCAACTCATCTGAAAACAGAACGAAATTCCACTGAAGTCTGGTCCAAAGCAAATTTTATCTGCATCATGCTAAAAGCACCCTTAAATGTTATATAAGGTATTTCTCCAGCCTTCTTGGCATGCCTTCGAGGTGTAGCGGTCGGCACACTCGACGTGTACTCGAGAGGACCGTGGTTCAAGTCCCGAGGAGAGCATTGCTCGTTTTTTACGTTTCCTGCTTCCAAAAAATCCTAATGACTGTACAAGTGACGCCCGACCATAAAAAGGTGGTGGATGATGATTCTACATCACCGGGATTTGCCGATTGGGTCCCCTAATCCCCAATCGCCTTTAAAAGGGGAAGTATATAAGTATTTCTCTCCCCCCTTTTTCGCATGCCTTCGTGGTGTAGTGGTCAGCACACTCAAAGCGTATTCGAGCGGTCCGTGGTTCGACTCCCGACGAAAACACTGCTCATTTTTCACATTTCCTGCTTTCAAAAAATGCCTAATGTCGCTACAATTTCATTTTACATTTCAAGTTTTGTAAAACTTTAAGGAATTTTTAATTATCAAACTCGTTGATTTCAAAACTTGCAATGGCAACACTATACAAAAAAAAAAAAAACATTTTTATCTCCAGCGCGCGAGACTATGTATCGAAAGTTCTAAAGACATGCTCTTTTTTAAATATTTTGTTATATTGCTGTTGAATTGCATTTTATATGGTTTAAGTGCGAAGAACATGATATTTAATAAATAAAGGTTAAAAAAGCGCCTTTTTTGGCTTTATATAGAATATGAAAGGTTTCAGATTTTTTTGGGGGGGGGGTTGTTTTCAATTAATATTATGTCTTTTTAATCAGAACTTGAATCGTGTGATTTGATATATTAACATTTTTCACACGTTATTAATGTATCTCCACAAAAGGGCCTATTCATCTCGCGAATTCCTGAATTTTGTTTTAAGTATGATTTTGTTAAAACATTTTATTCGATCCGAAACTTCTCCAGTAAAACAATTATTTTTAGATTATGTTTATGATACAATAATTATTTGTATGATTATCTAATTCATTTGATGTTCAACATTAAAGTCAGGTTTGAAGTAATTATAACAGAAATTTTACAAAAAATTAAACACTACTAGACTTACCATTACTAACGTTACAGATTTATAAACTTATGTATTAGCTATTTTCAAATGAATGAACTTTTAAGTTCTTAAAACGTGGGTGTATGTAAAAAATACGGCAGATTCGCTTTCTGAAAGAAAATGTTGAAATTATTAGGAAAAATTAGCAAAATGAATTAAAAAAATGTAGCAATATACTTTATTGCCTTAAAGTAGTGATCTAATTTAATTAATTGCCGCTGTCAAACAAAAAGAATATGGATTTCTGTCCTTCTGATGCAACGCAATTCGAAAGTAAAATCTCCCGATGTGCAGTAGAATCTAGCTTGGAAAATTGACTAAATGAACGAAAATTCTGGTATGATATTTGTACGTGATATTAGAGAAAAAAAGGAAATAAAAATATAAATTTTATTTATAATATTCATTTTTATCAGTTTTGATATTAAAGTTCAGAATTCCAGTTATTAACGATATAAACCTTTTCTAAACCCTCGCCCTGTAAATACTAAACTCTTAAGTCTTACCGACGAAAAAGAGAAATTAGCTGTTCTGTCGATCAACTGTTTGGTATGTTTAGTTCTACGGTTTGAATGTGAATGGTCAAAAGCCAAGTTGTTTGAAATATGCATTGCTCTGCACGAGAAAGCATGAAATTGTTTATTTATTTCAAGAATAGGTCTGACTCATGATTTGAAAGTATTATATCACCACTTTTATTGACTGTCTAACACTCAACGGAGAATCTGAAAATTATATCGTTCGTATTTCGAAGAAAGTACCGTATTTTTAATCATATCAGCTTTTACATTTCTAAAGCCATTTTAGACAGAAGCAAAGATTATCTAGTTAATTTTTCGATTACAGTCAAAGTTGAGTCTACACTTTTGTTACATTTCGATTGCCCTTTATCTCTATGCATTATTTTATTCAAATTTTTATTTACTATTCCCTGCTTAAATTTGCTATCATATACATTTTATGGCATTCTTTAGAACTCATATATTTATATCAGATTGAAACTGATGTAGCACACTATTAAACATGTGCAATGTTAAAAACAACATACAGAATTCATTGAATAAAAGCAGTTGCGTATAAATCTTTTTATAATTAGACACAACAGCTCTTTGAGATGCATTTTATTAAAAGCATTCTTGTACCTTCTTAATATAAATTATATTAAGTGCTGCAAACTGTGCATTTTTAGGTGACGTTTCTCTTATTGAGAGCTATTATATAATTTGAAACCAAATAAATATTAATTGACATATAGCCTTCGTGGTGTGCTTTCTTATCATGCCTTCGTTATGTAATGATCAGCACACTCGGCGCTTATTCTAAAGGTCCGAGGTTCGAATCCCGGCGAGGACATTGCTCATTTTTCATGCTTTCTGCTTTAAAAATCGTAATAACTCTACAGAATTATTTTTACCATTTCCAGGCTAACTTTATAAGTTCATTTAATACAAGCTCTTACAAAATAGTTTGTTTTTTACATATAGCACAAGAGTAAATCATAAATTACATAAATATCCTTTGATGCAAGAGTTATTTGGAACCACATTAGTGTCTGTTAAAAAGATTTGTTAAAATAATACTATCAAATGTTATTATTATTACTGAATTAAAACAATATTATTAAACACGCCCCAGTATTTATTCCTTTATTGTTATATTACAGAATTTTCCTAAGACCCACCGAAACTATGCAAAATGTAGATTGCTAATCCATTCACTACAGTTACTAGAAAACTCTTCAGTATGAGCCCATAATATTTTGCATTTTGCTGATATTTCAATGAGCTCTTAAATCTGCAGCATAATAAAAAGAATTACTGAAGTATTTAATAAAAATAAGGCATCTCCCAAACCGCAGCCCTGAGAAAATGTAGTTTTAGTTTATTAAAATAATGATGTAAATAATTTGTTTTAAGAAACTTTCGTAGCACTATAGTTTGGATTTTAATTCCTGATTAAAAAGAATTTCAAAAGAAAAGATAATTTGCAATGCCTTTAGAATCAGTGGCGGCTCGTAATAAGCACTGTGGAACTGAAGCACCCCCTGTTTCCACTTATTATTATTTTTAATATTTAATATAATGAGCCCTTTTTTCTTTAATTCTTTCTTTATACTTCTACAATATATAATCCTTACACTTAAGGTCAGTAGCCATCCTCCAGTTTATGAAAAAGGTACGAAAGTTTTTGTATGCAGCTGCGCTTCACAAGGCTGTTCTGCGCAAGCGCGCACAGAAAGCAGCACTCGAGCCAGGGAGATAAAACAGCACTGTCGCTCTTGCAGTGCCGAAATTCTGGAAACGTGATTATTTCTTACTCCGCGCGTGTGGTAGTTGACTGTTCTGCGCATGCGCTCTTAAGAAGCAGCGTACAAGGCTGAGAGGAAGAGAGCACTGTCGCTTTTGCAGTGCCGAATCTGGAGTGTCGTTGGGAGCTGGTTCTTTTTTTTTACTCCGCGTGTGCTGTGTTTAAAAATCATACACCATATTCTTGGTTAGATTATTTTTCAGCTATTCTATTTGATTCATTTTTTATCGGTTCTTTTATTTTACAGAAAATTTTAACCATGTCCTTGCATCCTCAAGTAATAAATTCTGTGACTATAAGTGAACTTCAAGAGCTTTCGTTTTCATACGCTTGCAATGCTTTCAATATAGAAAAATTTCCTCAGTTGTCATTCAGAGATCAAGGAGAAAATTATTGATCTCTTCGAGCAAATTAAAACAAGAAGAATGGATTTCATTTTTAAATGAATAGGTAAAGCTTGAACTGTAACAATTTAAGTTAAAGTAATTAAGAAATGTTTAATTTTTCTTTTGTAAAATTTCATGGAAGTTTCAAAATACATTTTCTTTTTATACATGTTTGTTTCCCTTTACACAGGTTTAAAACAAAGGTTAAATTTTTTTGGAACAGCACCCCCACTAATTTTAGCTACGAGCCGCCACTGTTTAGAATATTAGATTGTTTTAAAAGACGTATCTTTTCAGTTTCTACACTTTTTTTAATGAAACAGTTATTTATAATTCCCACCCACCTTTTTCCTCAGTTCGTGTGACTCTCTCAAAATGGCATTTTAGGAAAATGGTTAAATTATTCAGGTATCTATGTACAGAACTTACCCTTTTCTCCCTCTTCAATTCATAGATTTAAATAATTCTAGAAGGCTGTTGTTATTCTGAGAACCATATCGAATACATGAGTTTTCTCGGAGAAAAAAATAAACCGTAAGATCCATGAGTTACGAAATACAATACGCTCACTCAGTACCAGCTGTACAAAATGTGTCTTTGATTTGAATGTTCCTCCAAAAAATCCCTTCGACTATGTTTTCATTTGCAAATTCCGTGGCATGGCAAAATAGAAAATATTACCATTGAAGGAAGCACTGCTGTACATCTCATGTGCAAGAGATCAAATGAAATAAATGCTCAGCTACGTCTGGAATAATTTGTAATGATTTTAAGTTTTACTAACGTTTATTTTATTTTAAAACTTTGCTAGCCTCTCTTATTTTCCATTTCCGACTAGAATAAGCACGAGTAGAATTGTTTATGCAAACGAGGTTGTAAACTGTATAAAGATATGGCTTTAGCAGGAAGAGAGAGACAGACTTCTCGCTGCCTTACCACGCGCGTGCTTTTCAGTCAGTTCCTCTTTGCCTTTAAAGCCAGAACTTAGTTCTTGCTGATATTTGAAGACGTATTGTAGTTTGTTGCATTCCGCTCACTATATACTGAGTGTTAAAAGGCCAATCTTCGCGTTACTACTCTCTGTAAAGCATCTAAATTTAGTTCTTATTTATTTAAGTTAGTTTATTTCTTATTTTCTAAGTTTTAGACCATAAAATGTAGAAAATAAGAAATAAGTGCTAGTCTGTGTATCCCGAAGTGTAGGAACGGCTGTACGCTGTGGGAAATAAAAGGTAAATTCAACCCTTCTTATCTTTTCTGTATCTTCTACACACGCACGAACATGGTTTTGAGTAAGCTCCCTGTTTCCTGCTCGGGATTGAACTGATGTTTCCCAAGTCAATTAGAAGGCACAGAATCCTGACAAATTAAGTCTTTATTTTATTAAATAAGTGAACAAGTCTCGATTGGCCGTAATTTATGCTGAAATAATATTGTAACAAATTCTTTTTATATCATTTAGCTTTCTCATTTTCAACAATTTATTCTGAATTTAAGATTTCATGTTCTATAATTTTTACGTCAGGGAAATGAATTCTTAAAGTAGCCGTCCAGTCGCAATTGCTTATTTAAAATTCTTTCAAGTAAAATTTTTTAAATAAATTCAATTCATTGTTAAATCTGCACACAAAGATCAGATTGCAATTCACCTTTAATTTTACAATTCTTTTGCTTTCAATTTTTCAAGCTTTAAAAATAAGCATTGTTGCGTACGTACCGGTTCATAGTAGATTGAATGCACTCACTTTCGATGAGAGGTTAATAAACATTTTATTTTATCAAAATAAACACTTCAAAGTTCTGAAATTTTCCGCAGAAATGTTGATATAATAGTTTACAGTATCACAGAGTACTATCAGTAGTTACGCATCAAACAACTAAGAACGTTAAACACAACGCAATGCAAACCGCATCTAAAGAGAAAGCTAACTCTGATAACTCAGTTTACACTGAACTAACAGCTTGCAACAAGAATAACTAAGTAACTTCGAGCGAATGCTCTCTCTTCAGCCTTAAATAGATTTCAACCACCAGCTGAGATATTTCTAGTACTTTCTGCTTCTCGAAAATATTGGAAAGCAGTACGAGGGTTGCAGCTAACAGAGTGTTCAATTGTATTTATTCAGTTTCAATACATATTACGGTGATACAGGGACCGGACCCAAATGTCTCCAAATTTAGCAAATTTTGGCGAATTCTCGCAAAATTTAGCGACAAAATAAGTCACCAAAACCGTTGTCAGCTTGGTCTCGCTTAGTTACCAAGATACTCATTTACTCAATGCACTTGCCCATGTATTCTAACTTTTCTGGAATAGCTTCTCTTTAGATTTTTCTTGTTCCAAAAGAAATACAATACTTTTACTTATAATTCTACTAAAAGTACTTATCTAAGTACAAAATTCGTAACATTGCCTCCTTCCCTTTTCCGACCCGGACAGGCATTGCAAGATTAGCACCGCGTTTGCACGTCATCTTTTGCATTACTTAAGCAGAAAGGTTTAAGAACGTTCGGGATCTTGGAAGTATCAGCTGGCATCAGAAAGTCTTTCTATCATCGGTTTCGATTTCCGGTACATGATGCCGTTTCGAATATGGAGCGAGTCCCAGAGAGTCCACTGATGTTTTATCGTAGGGCTACAGATCGAAATGTTCTGCCACGTAGGTTTTCTTTTGAAAGATTCCATTAAGTCAATTATGAGTTTAATGTCGCAGGTCTTTCCCGAGTTTTTTGTTATTCCAGGGGTCTCGATCAGCCTATGTAAATGTCGTAACTTGTGCGAATGGATTTCGCATTGACCCTGGAACAATATCGGCAGCTTTCGTAAGATCTTCTAGACTTCCTATTTGTTTCTAAAACCACTTGCTTCCATTCCAGAAATTCCAGATTAATTCCAGAAAGAGTGACCAGAATGTCATCAGAAAGAGTGTCCAGAATGTCGTCAATCCTAGGAAGAGAGTAGCTGTCTTTCTTCGTAACCTCGTTTAACCGGCGTTTAACCTCGTTTCACGTAAAATCTAGTTGAAACGTCTTTCTTTTTGACGAGGTCGATGGGAGATGCTCGTGCGCTTGCTGAAGACTCGATGGCATCGCTTTCTTGAATGTCTTTTAAAAATGTTCTTATCTCTTCCTGTTTAGTAATCGGTAGACATCTTGGATGTTGCTTGATTTGGAGGATGATCCCCCGTGTTGATTCTATGCTACCTCAAACTGGTTAGACATACATCAGAAGACGAGCGGGAGAAAACCTTTCAAAATTTTTCAATGAGACATTCGGAAGTACTCTTCTCTTCTTTGCTTAATTTTGCATTCTGCAATAACTCCGACGTAATTCTCTCTGAAAACACGGATTCTGGAGCGTTACTATTTCGTTTACTGATTACTGGAGTACATGTTGCAACCACTTCAGCTTTCCTTCACCTTTAACTCTCGCCAGTTACATTAGCAACTCTCACCACGACAACTATCTTCGATAAGTTGACGAGTACTGAGGCTACTAATACTCCTCGTGCGGTATTAGAGACCTTGGGATATTCCAACACACCGTATAAGGTATTCCTCTTGCCTTCTTCGCATGCCTTCGTGGTGTAGTGGTCTGCATGCTCGACGCGTAACCGAGAGGTCCGTGGTTCGATTCCCGGCGAAGGCGTGGCTCATTTTTCACTCTCTTGCTACAAAATAACCTAATGTCTCTACAACTGTACGGGAAATTTGTGTTTTCGGCTATGGATCCGGGAAGTAGAAATTCTATTCTTGATGGTATTGTGATATCGTCTTGAGCTATGAGGTCGTGGACAGATTTAACTAGTTCATCATTAATTCCGAATAGGAATATGTCATCAGAGGTGGAATGCAGTTCGTTATTTCTAAAGTCCAAGGAAAAATTATATTTCCCTAGAAAGTTCAGTTCGATTATGCAAGGATCTGTAATCTCTGCCACATATGCCGCGTGATGGTAGATCCAATTCCAAAAGTCATGTTAACCTTTCATT
This sequence comes from Stegodyphus mimosarum, assembly GCA_000611955.2. Lineage (NCBI taxonomy): Eukaryota > Metazoa > Arthropoda > Arachnida > Araneae > Eresidae > Stegodyphus > Stegodyphus mimosarum. The sequence continues at coordinate 205,704 of KK122335.1, forward strand.
TTCTCTCGATGTCTATCTTCTTGATGGACAGAGTCTGAAGGGTAACGTTCGACGGCGTACAGATTAGTTTACCTTCCTAGTTGTCGAGAAAAATCTTTTCGAATGATGATAACGTTAGCTACTGTACCCATGGTCAAATTGCAAGAACTCCATTAATATGTTTCATGATAAAGAGTCCTTTACTAGCGCCTCTTATTGCAGAAATCCGAAGCACTTTGAAATGGGGCTTCTCATCAACTTGCAACCTTCGCCCCACGAGATATCTAGTAATTAGTTTCTCTCCTTCTTGTTGGGAGCGCTGTTTGCTTCCGTTCTCTGGAGTGTTCTGCAATTTCCTCGCACATGGCCTTCAGCACCGTAGTCCTAGCACTTTATAGTCGGTTTCGTATCACTCCTATACATTCTCAAAGCGTTGATTTGTCTGGTTTAATCGTCTAGACGAGCAGTCGGTTGATCCACTGGCTGCTGGACTTAAGCAGCTCTGATTGGGTAGCGATCTGTACTAGTTGCTTCCTGGGCTGCCTCGAATTTCATGGCGTACACCACAGCGCTTTTCAAGTCCTTCACATCCGCCATTCTTAGAGCCTTCTGTATTTCCGGATCCCGGATACTATCGATGATGTACTGAAGTGACAGGATTTCTCTTGTTTCTGTCTGGCACTCCAAAGCGCCTTTCAGAATTCGTGGCGAGTGTTTCCGTGGGCTTTTGTTGACGGAATTTTAAATGTAGCCTGCTGCAATCTTTTAAATTTCTCCCCAAAGTCTTCGACAGTTTCGATCTTTTGGTTTTCATGAAGGTTTGAAGGATATCCGATGCATCTGCTCTCAGAGAAACGACGATATAATAGACCTTGGCAGGGAAATCCCATCCATTGGCTTCCACCACTATAGAAAAGTGTGTCTTATACACTTGCCAGAAGGTCTCCCCATCATATGTGGATAGCTTCAGAAAGGGACGAGCAGACATGTGTAAAAATTCAAAACCCTCAGAATTGCTTCCTGCTATCACTGCCTTTCGTTAAGATGTCAAATTTTGGCGACGGCAGTAGAAACATTATCATTAATTTGCTGTTGGACAGCAGGAACTCTTCCTTCGATTCTCTGCTTCCCAATAGGAACTCTCTCTTCTATTTGGTCTTTGACAGAAGAAACTCTTTCTTCAGTGTGTCCAAATTTATTTTCAACAGCGTCAATTCTGCCTTCCATAGCCTCAGACTTGTTTTCTGTTATGCAGACAATTTCTCTTTTCATTTTCTCTCGGCCTGCTTCAATCTTTTCCTTGACCAGCTTCCATCTTATCTTTAACGGATTCTTGACCAGCTTTCATCTCTTCTTGTCCAGCATTCATCTTTTCTTGGCACGCTTTCATTTCTTCATTAACAGCTTTCTTCTTTTCTTTAACGGAGTTTACTGCTCCTCCCATCTTTCGAAATGCGGCAAAGGCAGTCATTAGCTGTCTTAGTTTCTTGTCAATTGCTCTTGTCACTGGCATTCAATTCCATTTCTAATACCAAAATTGTTGCTTGCGTATGGGTTCGTAATAGATTGAATAGAAGCCATTTCAATGAAATGTTCATAAAAATTTATTTCATCAAAACAAATACTACCAAGTTCTGGAACTTTCCACAGAAATACTGGCACAAGAGTTCACAGTATCAGTAGTTACGCATCAAACTACTAAGAACATTAAACACAACGCAATGCAAAGCGGATTGCAATGCAAGGGAAAGCTAACTCGGATATCTCAGTACAAACAGAATTAACATATCGCAACTACAATAACTAAGCAATTGAGTGCAGATGTTCTCTCTTCGGCTTTAAATAGATTTCAACCTGCCGCCGAGATATTTCTAATAATTTCTGCTTCTCAAAATTCCTGCAAAGCAATACGAGGACGGAGTTACGGTTACTGGTAACAGAATGGTCAATTACATTTATTAAATTTAATTATATATTATGATGTTACAGGGACCGGACCCAAGTGTCGCCAAATAGTTTCTTTCCGGTTTTGGAAATAAATGGCGATTTATTTCAAATTTGGCAACAAAATAAGTCACCAGAACCGTTATCAACTGGGTGATATCTCGCCAAATTACAGACACAACCATTTACTTAATGTTAAATGCACTCGCCCCTGTATTCTTACTTCGGGGCGTGATAACCCTTCGTGGGGTTCGTGAGCATATCGAAAAGTCGAAATTAAAGATTATTTTAAAAATTATTAATCTACTGAAAGGAAGCAAAACAAAATACATTAAATGTATCCGTACTGCGCAATGTATTTAATAATTAATTTATCAATACTAAATTAAGGACAAGTTTAATAATTACCAGTGACTATCATGGGCTTGTCTTCCACAGCAAAGTTATTCAAAAGAAGGTTTAATATTAGAAATTGACACTCGTAGAAAGATAGTTCAAGATCATAAAAAGTTCTTTTTCTGTGTTTAATTGAGATCTATATTTTGTCTTCAGAGCAGCCACTGCAGAAAATGCGGTTTCACAAAGGTAAATTGGAAATCTTAATCGTATACGAAATGCTTTCACTTTCAGTTGAGAAAATTCATCAGCCACCCCTGCCCAAAATTCCTGGAAAGCAATACGAGGAAAGCAATATTCCTGGATGACCTTATAACACTGCCAACCACGAAGGTGGCAGTACTGAAGAAGATAAAGAATCCTCAACATATAAGAAGTTAAACAGTTGTTAAAAGTGGACAGGAACTGTCTGATTTTGTAAGAGATTGACCCAAATAAAGCGAGAAAAGAACACTTGTGAGAGGTATTGAAAAACTTTGCACTTTTTACTGTAAAACACTTAACAAGTTGTGTCAGACGTAGCCCCAAGCAAAAATCACCAGTTATTTTTTAAAATAATATCATATACCTACTTATAAGCAGTAATAAAAATCTTTAAAATTAATATTTGTTTCCCTTTTTAATTGCAATAATATTTAGGTATGTATAAATTATACACTTCCTTAATCTGAATCTGAACTATACCTAACCTTTTCATTCTAAGAAAATTAACTTTGTGTAATGTGATTCTGCCATATGTGCAATGTGTTAAAAGCAAAACCCCATGAATTGTAAACTGTGTTTTTAAAAAGTACATTACTATTTAGAGTTATTAGGGTTTTTGACGCAAGAACATGAAAAATGTGCAAAACTCGCGCCGGGATTTAAATCTGGACCTTTCGAATAATCTTCCAGACATTGTACTAGCACCAGCGGTGTGTATTCCGACACAGTGTTTCCATTTTTTGTTTGCCTCGTTTATAATATTATTTAAAATATTAAATAATGCTAATGCTGTTGCTTTGAGTTTTATTGGTTTACAAAAAAGTTGTTCTTCTACTGCTGACATATCATCACAAAATCTAATATACGCAATGAAATGAGCATATTTATTGCTATCTCTTGCCTCATCAAGCTGAATTGAAAGCAATTTGTCACACAACTTCCCGAAAAGCTGCTGCTGTGCAACTTCAGCTATATCATCGATTCGACGGGCAACAGTATCATTTGAGAAAGGTATAGGCTGCAAATCTGTAGCAAAATTATCTCCAAACATAGTTTCTACGATCTCAATTACAGGTCGCAAAATAAGCTCTTCGCCAATCGTGTGAGGCTTTTTACATCTGACTATTTTAAATGAGATTTTGTAAGAAGAAAGTAAAGTTTTTCCATTTACAAAGTTTTACTTAAAAATGCTTTTTTGCTTTTCACATGACTTTAATTTTAATTTAAAAAAATAAAATTAAATAAATAAGTAAATTATCGGGGTTTGTTAACGTACTCACCATGAAGAATTTCCAAATGTAGTTTAAGTTTATAAGGTTTCATACTGTCTGCTGCCGGTACTTTTGAGCAAATAACACACAGAAGCCTTTCTTCTTCATTTACTTCAGTAGTGGTAAACCCAAAATTTAAGTATTCTTGAGAATATGTTCTCGATTTAAATTTCAGATCCACGCTCGTCTGTGCACTTGTTGATGCTTTATTATCGTCTAATGTTAGCTTATGACTTAAAAATTTATCCATGACTCTATTTAAATCTACTGCCGTTATTTAATACTGTGAATTGCAATTAACGCGCAAATTACAAAATGCAGATTCAAGATATATTCGATAGCTATACTTATTTATTGATTGATTGATTTACCATCAGATGAGCAGTTGCACCGTCTTTTGAGACATTTAGCTTTTACCCTCAACTTATGGAATCATCTACCGACTGCTATGCCTAGCCTCGGGAGAGGCTCAACAATCAGCAGCATTTATTAAACAAATTTTGTATACAGAATTTACATATTGATAAATACAATAGTAGTGTCGATGTTACAATAGTAATTCAGATCATGTGCTACATACATTTTTTAAATAGTTTGCTAAATTCCTAAATTCCTAAATACAAATTAAAATGTTGTTATATATAAAATTTACACAATAAAAATTAAATATCAAGAAATAAATATATAAACACATAATACCTAAATAAATATGTAAGTAAATGAAACATAAATACGTAAGTAAATACTTAAGAAGATCATCACAAATTATGAAAATGATCTACATAATGTATGAGAATAGTAGGGGCTGAGAATTAAGTTTTGTGAAGAGTTTAGAAGAGCTTAGTTTTTGATTAGAGAGTTCTTGAATGGAGAGTGAAAAGTAGTACTTGAACAAAAGTTGACGAAAAATAGTTTTTGAATGAATTAGGATGACTTGAATCAAATTTCTTGTTAGAGAGTAATTCTTGAGTAAACGTCTTGACTAATAATCTTGAATTGAGACTTGATTAATATATTAAAGATTAACCTATTAAGGAGATGGAGTTAGAAAATTTTCTTAAGTTCTTGATTGATCATGGGAGATCTTGAAGATGTATTTAAATAAGGATGGTCTTGAGTAAAAGCATAGAAATATATTTTTAAGATGTAAGTAATTAAAATGAGGTAGCAAAAAGCATGGCGTATTAAGTAGGGCAAATGAACATAGATAATAGGATTTCAAGTCAATTTAAGATTCTTTCGATGTTTGCGGAGATATAATTTATTATATTTTGAACTTGATTTCTTAGAATATTGTTGAAACCATAACTGAGCAGAAGTTAATTTGCATGCTTTAAGGTGATACTGCAGTGAGAGAGATAATGATTTGTTGAGCAATTTGGAAGGGAAGAATTGCTTGTTGCCTGTTTTGCTAGTTCGTCTGAGAGCTCGTTGCCGCTATTACCGATATGTGCGTTAATACATTTGAAATGTGGTCTATTATTGTTTTGAAATTTAGAGAGTAGAATATGAATTTCTTGTACAATAAGTGATCTACTGTGTCCAATTATGGCTTGAGTACTAGATGCACTGTCACAGAGGATTAAGGATGGTATGGAAACTTCTTTTGCGAAGGATGTCGCTTCTTTAATTGCAAAATGTTCTGTCTGAAAAATTGAGTTGTTATTGTTTGAACAAATATTCCAGTTTTTAATATTTGGATATTTTCGGAATGCGCGATATGCACTACCGACGCCTGCTTCAGATTTCGAACCGTCAGTATAGATGGTGAGTTCATATTTATTGAGTTCAGAGTTTGTCAAAAGAGATTTTGCGCAAAAATTTGTAGGATGCAGCTCTACCTTGTGTTTTACATCTTTAAAGTCTCTGGGATGATATATATTATTATTCATTATGCTTTAAATTCCTAGTCTTGATATTCTACCTTTGTTTACTTCTTTTATTAAAGTTATTGGAGTGATGCCGGTTATTATTTGTAGTGCATTAGTTGAAGTAGTTCTATATGCTTTTGCCAGAGAGAATAGAAAAGGTCTTGAGAGTAAATGTTGAGCCTGGAAGTTCAAGGTTAATCCCCAGGCGGATGCTCCATATAGTAGTATTTTTTAAATAACTGTTAGGTACCATATTTTTTCTAATTTGGGGAAAATGCTCCAAGTGCATGCTGTTACAAATCGAAGAGAATTCTGGAGGATTAAAGTTCTGCTTTTGAGGTATTGAATACGGTAATGCCAGGATTGTAGAGTATCTATTATTATTCCCAGAAATGTGATACTCTTGTCAATTTTGATGTTTTTTCTTGAGAAATTCTGATTATTGGCTTTCTAAAGTTATTGATGAAGGTACCTCTTTTTGTAATATATAATGCTTTACATTTTGTAGTTGAAATTTTAACATGAAATTTATCTGTCCAATTCCGGAAGAATTTTAAAGAATAACTGGAGTTAATTTATATGGAGATCCGGCTGCTTGCGTTCACAATGAGAAGAAAATCATCTGCATATGCTTGCATATGGGTGTGGTTAATATTGTCATATAGTTTTAAAACTTCGTTTGCTATAAGATTCCAAAATGTAGGCCTTAAGCAAGATCCTCGATGACAACCTTTTGTTAATTCATAATTTATTACACCAGAATGTGAAGAGTACTCTACAGTTTTATTGTATAGGTAGTTTTTGATTACATGAAAAATATCCTGAAGGCATGATATTATATCTAGAACTGTTATGATGTCTTTCCAAAGGATAGAATCGAAGGCTGCTTGAATATCTATAAAAATTATTATTCAGTGAAGATTTTTTGATTCATGCATCTTTAAGACTTCGTGCATTTTTTGTAAAGCATGATATGCTGATTTATTTGGAGTAAATCCATATTGATTTTCATGCATGGTTTTATTTTTATTTAGATCATATAAAAGTCTTATCTTAGTTTTTCAAGGAGTTTGCCCAATGTGGAAAGAAGGCATATTGGTCTATATATGATAGAGAGTTTGCGGCTGGTTTATTATTCTTGAGAAGCAAAACAACTTCTGCATTTTTTAATATATTAGGAAATGTTAAGTTACGCCAGCAGGCGTTAATGAATGATTTAATAATTTGTTGATTGTTATAAAAAATAAGTTGTTGTCGATTTCGTCAGGACCTGGTGCTTTTTTGTTATATAGTCCTTTGATGATATGTTCCAATTCATCGACTCTTGGAGGGATGATAACTGTTGATAGATTAAGACAATATGGAGAACTGTTAGGTGCTTCTGTATCTGTGGTTTGATTCGATCCATTTTCATCTTGAGGGACTAGTTTTGATAAAATTTCTAACTCAGCCTGGAAAGAAGATTTTTGATTCAGAGAAGTTGTACATTGATAATGAAGGAGGAGTGAAAGTTTTATTGTGTGTAATTTTGAAGGCGGAGCCAAAAATTTTGGAGATAGAAGTGCAAGATGTTTTCTAACTATTAGTTTTTGATATCCTTATATTTCTTTTATATTGCGCTCTTGCTTTTTAGAATGCTATTTTATAGCGAGTTCTTTCTATATCTTCTATACAAGCTTTGTATCTTCTTCTGAGAGCTCTTAAGTTTTTCTTTCTATTGCAAGATTTTGGTTCCACCATGAAGTATTTAATTTTTTGGTGCTTGAGCATTGTTTATATAAAGAGTTGCATATCTTCATTATATTATTTATGAGGTATGAAACAGAGGTATTGACTTCCACTTTCGAAGAGGCTGTTTTTAAGGAATAAGGAATATTGACAGAGTTTTTTTTTTAGATTAGATATAAATTTATTGTTTCCTCCATATTGGGTTTTGAAGCAACGTATTTTTTTATTAAAAGTGAAATCGGATAGTATTTCAAATGTGATGAATCGGTTGTCACTAATAGATTCTATTTCATAAACTTTCCAATTTGAGATTACGGTTGTTATTTTATTCGTTGCCAGAGTTAAATCAATCCATCCTTGTGCTCTTAATGTTAGGAATGTAGGTGGACTATTTGCGTTATTTAAAATAGTAAGGCGTTTTTCTTGAACAAATTCAAGTAGTAGTCTACCTCTGTTATTTTCTACCGGCGCTCCCCATACAGGGCTATGTGCATTGAACTCTCCTGTAATGGTATGATTTGAATTTGGAGGCAGTTGAATTGAGTCCAGTTCTATAAGTATCTCTTGCAAGTCTATTGATGGAGGAGCATAAATGTAGGTACAAAATAAAGCATGAATAAGAAATTCTAATTTGATAGTTATTGTATGCAGAGTGTTTTTGAACTCTTATTGGAGTCAGAGGGCCAATTCAGATTATGGCAGATTTTTGAGAATGCGAAAGTTGAGAAAATAGTCCGGATGGGGCTTCCAATTTCCTTGGTGAGGGAATATATGGTTCTTGTGAAAAGGTGATATTGATATTTTCTTCTTCTGCAAATTGTAGAGCATTCGGTAAACTGGCACGAGATCTTTGTAAATGTGTTTGTAATATCCTTATTTGTTTATGAGAATCCATCAGTAGCATGTTCTTGATTTAATTTTGGAGACTTCTAATTGATAAGAAAGGCAGTGAACGTCATTTGCAGCACGATAAATATGGAAATTGGCGTTAAAATAGATGTTACTAACTTGACAGTTAATGCAGGTAGGCGCTGGAGATCAGCATTGCGAGATATGATGATTATCTCCACAGTATAGACAATGACTTGAATAAGTGCAGAATTTGCTTGAATGTGCGAAGACTTGACAATTATTCCAACGACGAATTCGGAAGTGGTCACTGATTCGGATAGTTTTCCAACCTATTGCAATTGTTTTCAAGTTGATAAGAAGTTCAAAAACCGTAGGAAAACATTCAGTTATCCACTTTGTTGTAGATTCTGACCTTTCTGAAAGTTTGAAAAGTGGGGTGAAAGA
>KK122335.1:214509-244916 GCA_000611955.2 Stegodyphus mimosarum
ATGTATCTATTAACGAAGATATTAAGGCATAAATGTCTTGATCCGTGTAATGGGCTGGAACAATTGTGAAGGTTACATCTTGGGAGCCTTGGTAAAGAGATTCGTAGAGAAATATTACCTATTGAACTGTCTATCATTATTGTTTTAAGGAGTTTGACATCGTTGTAAGATTCGCAGGTCACAACCAGGCTTCCTATTTTAAGTTTGGTTATTTTTTTAATTTTCTGTTTCAAGTTGTTTAATGGTACATAGTGATCCAAATAATTTAAAAGTTTTTCAGTCGTATTATTTTCTTTTGGAAGGATGATGAGTGCTGGTGATTTTGAATTGTCATCGTTCACAGATGGATAATTGTATGGTTGAGTGTATCCGGAGTTGAATGTGTATGGTAGTTTAATTTCATATGCAGGTGATCTTGATGAAAACTATCAGTTTGAGTTTCATTTAAAAGAAAATTAGAAATGATTTGAGCTGATTTATTTTGAGTATTGAATTTTTCTTTTTGAGACTGAAGAGACTGAATAGACGGAGCAACTTGGCCCACTTTGTCTTGCGTAGTCGTCTTCTTATTATAAGTTTCTGGAGACAGGATAGTAGGTGTGACTTGACCTGATTTATCAAAATAGTTCTTATTTTCAGTTGATTTTATGGCAGTTTTTCGTAGATTGTCCGACATTTGTATTAGTTGATTTTGCAACTTTAAAGGAATAGCGTTCTTTTCACCTTTTTTGGATTTTAATAGTTTTAGGACTTTGTTAAAATGATGACCTCCTTTTGGCTGACGATAGGATTTTCAGAATTTTCGAGTACGTCAGTTGAATACCGCATACCTAATTCTGAATTTGTGTCTGAAAAAGTATCAAAGGTACTCATTATTATTATAAAATAATAGAAATTTAGAGAAGCAAAATAGAAGTAATAAGTTGAAGTCTTGTAAAATTGAAATCTTGAAAAGAAAGAGTATTTACATTTTAATAGTAACAATGAGGTAGTTTTTATTTCGTTTTAATATTTAATAATATTTATATATTTAGTGTTGCCAAGTTCAGAAAACTATATAATTTCTTAAAATATTTTTATAATGAGATTTATTTATTTTATTACATGGCGCAGGTTATAACAGTCAGTGACATTTGGAGAAAAGGCGTTATTTCCCGCCTAGGATTTAAAATAGCATGCATCGGATTTAAAATGGAGAGCTTGAAAGTATCCATATTACGACAGCAACTGTAAACGAATTAGCCTCTCAGAAGTGTGTACGTGGAACCGTTCTCAAAGAGACAACCGACGAATCCACATTCTTTTGAGCATCCGCACACTTAGCTCTACGAAAGTAATCAGTGATCTCTTGACCCGGACTACGCGTTACCTACATCTAATGTGCTCCTTAGAATGTGACATTTATATGATAAAGGCATGCACCCATTCCACGTATAGAGAATGCGATCGTAGACACCTGGAAGACTACCTTCTTCACTCAAAATTCCACCGTTGATAACTGCAGCAGGTGCACTACAGCCGAACTTCCCCGCATACATGTTATTCGCATATTATTACATGTAACTGCAGCACCCCCTGTTTCCACTTATTATTATTTTTAATATTTAATATAATGAGCCCTTTTTTCTTTAATTCTTTCTTTATACTTCTATAATATAGAATCCTTAAACTTAATGTCAGTAGCCATCCTCGAGTTTCTGAAAAAGGTACGAAAATTTTTGTATGGAACTGCGCTTCACAAGGCTGTTCTGCGCAAGTGCGCACAGAAAGCAGCACTCGAGCCAGGGAGATAAAACAGCACTGTCGCTCTTGCAGTGCCGAAATTCTGGAAACGTGATTATTTCTTACTCCGCGCGTGTGGTATTTGGCTGTTCTGCGCATGCGCTCTTAGGAAGCAGGTACGAGGCTGAGAGGGAGAGAGCACTGTCGCTTTTGCAGTGCCGAATCTGGAGTGTCGTTGGGAGCTGGTTCTTTTTTTTTACTCCGCATGTGCTGTGTTTAAAAATCATACACCATATTCTTGGTTAGATTATTTTTCAGCTATTCTATTTGATTCATTCTTTTTCGGTTCTTTTATTTTACAGAAAACTTTAACCATGTCCTTGCATCCTCAAGTAATAAATTCTGTGACTGTAAGTGAACTTCAAGAGCTTTCGTTTTCATGCGCTTGCAATGCTTTCAATATAGAAAAATTTCCTCAGTTGTCATCCAGAGATCAAGGAGAAAATTATTGATCTCTTCGCGCAAATTAAAACAAGAAGAATGGATTTCATTTTTAAATGAATAGGTAAAGCTTGAACTGTAACAATTTAAGTTAAAGTAATTAAGAAATGTTTAATTTTTCTTTTGTAAAATTTCATGGAAGTTTCAAAATAAATTTTCTTTTTATACATGTTTGTTTCCCTTTACACAGGTTTATAACAAAGGTTAAATTTTTTTGGAACAGCACCCCCACTAATTTTAGCTACGAGCCGCCACTGGTTGGTATTTAGTGTCGTTTATTTTAAAACAGATCTTATTAAATAGTTTGCTAACTTTCCATTGAATTGTCTTTCTTTCACTTTTCTTTTCAAACACTCTGTATAGACGCAAAGTCGGATAGTTAAATCGTTAGACTCGTAATTTTGAAGACTCCGCAAGCAATTTTATGAGAGTTGTGTTTCTCAAATGAGTGGTAATAGTTTTATTGAGAAAACTATAATTAAATCTCTATTATAGTTCTCATCATTTGTTAGATAAGCACGGTTATCAATAGAAACATAGATACATTCAAACATTTTTGCAAATGTGCTGCGGTTGATAATGGCAAATCACAAAAACTTCTAAAATCTGGTAATTGGAGGTAAATGGTAAATTGTTATACTCAGGGTCTGATTATCATTCGTATATCCACTGCGATCTCAAAGTAGACACAATCCAAAATTATATTCAAAAACTTGCCAGAAATTTCTTCTATTCTGTTCTCACTCATCCTAAAACTGCATCAGCTCTCTTAGACGTTCTTCATTTCCTAGAGAAAAACACAAATATCCATCTGACATTCTTCATCCTTAACATCTGTTATCCATACTTGACTCTTCAGTTCACTGATTTGGACCTTCTACCAGCAACTCACCTTATTCGTCGACTGATGGTGACCACTTGATTTATACTTGCGTCTTTTTGTCCATACTATTTATTTTGTTCTACCGATGATCTTCACCAGATGCAGAGTAAAAGTAAGCAATTCTTTCTGAAACTCTAATTCACACATGAGATGATTTAGGCACACAAGACTAGAGACTGTTAAGTTCTTCAGTGCTTCAAAATCATCTTTCGCAACAGCATAATTCTGTTTTTTCCATCTGCATAAAAGTGAGCATAGAGGACTTTAGAAAGAATGATGTTCTTATGGCCTCAGAAGGGCTTAATCGGACTTCGGTTACAAGTGTTGCATTTGATAACAAGAAAACAAGTTTGTGTTTATTTATTTTATTAATGTAAAAGAATAGTTAAGAAATTTTCTATTTCCGTAGTTCTAAGAGTTTTAAGAAAGAAAAATTTTTTTTATATCTTTGGTTGGCTAAATTTCAATTTATGTACGGATAAAAGCATAAATAGTTCACATATTTTGATTATAAGGGAAAATATAGTTCATATTTTTAAGGAAATGTGAAAAAATCATGCGTTTGCACCGTTCGAAAATTTTAGCTTCTTTATTTTTTATTTGCTTTGATGTGGCCCCTTATTAGGTCAAATATTAAGTGAATTCATGTAGGCAGCAGTTCCACCGGTCTTCCAATAATAAAACAATAAATGTAGGAGCTGGCAACGTACGGCCCGCCAGCGACGATTAAGTGTTCGTGCTGTTTTTCCTTTTTTTTACAAATTTGAAAGTATTTCTTTTTTTGAATTAAAATTTAAGGTAATTTTTACGTGTAACACATATATAATATCATAAAGGTAACAATATTTAGTGACCTTATTGCGTATTTATAATTTAGCGAAAGACGTTATGTGAAGTCAGTTTGAAAATTGTTTGTTATTATATATTATTTTCCCATTAAATTTTAAAATTTATTTTCAGCATAGGGAGTTTTGAGTCTGGTTATAAGAGTTCCTTTATAAATTTTATACAGTTATGGATGGAGATGTATCTAATAGTTTGCGTATCGGACAAAATGTCAACATTCAGCGTACAGATGGTATGCAACGGCTTTTTTATTTAATTATTTTGAAATTTAGTGTGTTGTAACTGCTATGCACGTGTTCAGTTATTCGAAAATTTCTTTCTAAATATAAATACATGTTCTTTTTCCTACTTTGCTTTCAGTCGTTTAATGAATAGTAGCTTAGCACACGAGCTATTTCACCATTAAATTTGGTGTAAATGTTTCGTCTCATGTTAATTTTTTGCAAGTCTGCTGCTTGCATTTTAGAAGCATCTTCTTATGCCATTGTTATTTGAAGGGTGTAGTTTTTTTTTTTTTTGTTTAGGTGTAGAAAAGTTAATCTGTTAAATATAATGTATTTATACATTTAATTTATCTGTTTCTGTCTGTCTCTCTCTTTTTCTAAGTATATGTTGAAGTGGATTTATTTGTTGTTAATTTGGTTTATGATTTTCTACTTCTGATGATTTTTTTTAATCTTTATTGAATTAAGCATCAGATACTTACATGCTTGATTCAGACCATAATTTCTTTTAATTTGCTTAATGTGTATTTTGTTACCAATAAAGAGAACTCTATTTTTTTTAATGGAAAGTTTAAAGCTTTAAATACTTTTGTGCAATTTTTAAATCTTTGTTATGTACATGTAGTTAAAGTCAAAACATTTTACAATTTAGTATTAAATTGTTGCATTAAAATTTTTTTAGGGCGAATGATTTTTGCTGAGGTGTCGTGATACTGTAGTCATTTTCTGATATTCCAAAATTAATTCATGTAGGTAATGTAGGCCTTAAATGTTAATGCAATGGGTTCTGCTTTTTACTTGTAAGGACTGACAATTTAAAATATGGACAATGATACAAAACTAATAACCCATCATAATGTTTTATCAAGATTTCACAGGTTTAGTAACTAATAGCTTAGCAGTAAAGAGGATGTAATTCTTCCAAACTGATCTTCAAAGAATTAAACTGTGTTATAATTTAATGAAATAAGAACTTGGATTTTTAAAGAGTTTTGAAAAATAAAAACAGATTTAGATTGAATTATATTTTCCTTTCCATGTGTAGTAAGTTCCATGTTCAAAGAAGAATCTAAAAAATTATTTCTTATTTTGTAGTTAAAGGAACTGCTTTTCTGTTGTTCCATTGTCATTGAGTGTAAACTTTACTTGTTATAAAATTTTAAGCCTCTTTTAATAGAGTACAAATGATTGTGTATATATAACTAAAACAGATGACTGGATAAGTTGAGAAAACATTATAGTATTGCATTGCTTGGAATTCATGCTTGATTTTCATAGAAGGCTGAAGCATTGTCACAGGGCAGCAGTATGGCCATGTAGTATACTAATCTACAGGGAAGGACATAATGAGTCATTTTAGGAACATTGTTGAGTGAAATCAATTTATATGCGAGAGGATTTGGAGAATAAAACGTAACATTTGTGTCATGTTGCAATATATTAGTTTCAGAAAGGAGTAAATGTTGGAACTACCACAAAAAACATATAAGCTATGCATTTGGAATATTTTTTTATTCTCAGCTTAATAGAAAGGTAGGGTACTTCATGTATTTTTCTGTCAGTCATTTTCAACAATTGAAAACAACTGGCCAAACAATGGAGTTCAGTGCTAATAATGCATAAACATGACATCACAACATATTCTTAATATCTTTGGATACTTTTCTGTTATTGGGACTGGATTCAAAAATGCATGTAGGAATTGTGTGTTATATATTCTCAGTAGCAGAAAAATATGGATCTTTGCTTTGATTTTATGTAATTAATTCTAAACTAAGCCAGTCTAGTTTTTGTAGAGAAGGATATAAATTAATTGCTGTTTCCTTGTTTTTATTTTGCATTTTGAAGGGGGGAGTTAAATTTGAGTTTGCCTTTTACAGAGCAGCAAGCAATAGATTATTTTCAAAGCTATGGAACTTGTTATATTGGTATGCATACTTAAAACATTGGAAGATTGTGGGATTTAGCAAATTAGCAGAATAAAAGACATTGTAAAACTATGCAACAAATATATATATGTACATTCAGATCTGTATTTAAATAAATTTTTATAGTTCTTAGTTTGCAGAGAAGCTGACAATTTTGTTTCTATTTTGAAATAGTTAGGTATTTTTACTACCAATGTTATGATGTATTATGGTGATCAAAATGAGTAGATATTTAGACTTGTGCTAGTTTTAATAAATTTATTGGTCTTATAATCGCAAAACTTGAGCTTACAATAATTACAATTAAAGTTTTTTTATATGCTGTATTGGTAACTTATACCTGTTGATTATTTAATTAAATAAAAAGTGACCCGGACGATGTAAATAAATAATAATGATCTGTTACTTCAAACTTCTGCCAGAAAATGATTGATGCATATGTGGCAGGATCTCTTGCCACCTCTCACAGTTGACTAAGAAAAGTATTTACGTACCGAAAGTAGTTTAGAGGCTTTTAAAATGGCATCTTTTACTTGAATTATAGCTCTTGCTCTGGACAAATTCCAGAAAAAAAATATTTTGTGTACTTTATTGAAGGATTGCAATGTAGTAGATTGCTGAGAGGTTTAAGTTTGATAATTTGTCTGTATTGTCTGCAGAAATTTCCAAGTTCATTGCTTAGATTCCTTGTATTCTGACACAAAAGAAATAGCTAAATCATATCTCTGCATCTATTTCTATGCTTTGGCAGCATGAAAAAGCTAGTCATAGATTAGTTGTAACAGATGATGAAAAATGAATCGGACACAAAAACACAAAGTGAAACTGGGAGGAGAATTTGTAAACAAAATCTGCTTTTCATCTAATGAAGGTGTCGCTAACTTTGTAGTGAATGGGATTGGAGAAAAGTCATTTTCTCTGAATTTGCATCAGGTGAAACATTTGCAGTGAATAAATTCTAGGAGTAGTTTACCAAGCATGTTATCAAAATTTGCAAAAACATCCTATTTTTGTCATTTTAAATGGTTATGTTACTAAATTTTTATTAGGTACATCCTGATGTTCTCAATTAAAGAATTGATCAAATTACTCATTGTTTTGTGCTGTATTTATTTGAGGTGAAATTTATTTATTTATATGAATTTATAATTTTCTGTTAACGGGATGCCACTTAGTGGCAAACATAAATGTTGGCATGGAAATCTAACTAGATGGTGGCAACCCTAACAATACATAAAACATCATGAAAAGAATTATATTTTTATTAAATTTAGAATAAATGTAAAAAATATAAAAATAGATTTTGCCAAATTAATCTTTAATTGCACTGGAGGCATAAAGCTGCCAATTTCATTTTAATTTTCCCATTCATTAACAATGTGTGCAATGCCTAATTTTTGTATCTGCTTTTGCTTAAAAAAAATCAGAGTATTTTACAAATTCGACATTGTGTGCATTAAATATTACATATATGCTACAGTATTATTATTTCAAGCTATTGGTACTATACATTTGCCAGTTCTGGTAACTAATCTTCTGACTAATTGGCCACTTTAACTAGGAAATATCTATTTGCATCTTTTCAGGTAGTTACCACCTAGTGAATTCGTTGAGGTAGGAATTTGGAAGGTGGTGACTAGTGCCATGCCAGTGTTTATGTTGGCGTTTTCCACACCGAAGCTACATCAAAATCAGTACTTTTTGTTTTTCTGCATAACTTGAAGGTGTTTATATGTTGCAGCTGCCAATTTATCCCTTAAAGAAGTGAAAATCTGGGAGAGAAAGCTCCTGGATTGATGCTCATTGTTATTCTTCCTGTGTAGTCGCAATGACTTCATTGCACTACTTACTGTTCATGATAAATTATGAATAGGCTGCTACGTTTGGCAACTGGCATCCCATTAATAGAAAAGTACTAATCTTTTCAATTCAAATATTATTAGATGTATTTCTCTAATTACTTGGTCTTATTTGAAAATTTTTTATCAGAAATATTTGATTACAAAAACTGGCATTTTATTAATGTTTTAAGTAATCTTTCTTGAATTAGAAAAGTTTAGTATAAATAATTAAGCAACTGATGTGATTTTATACATTCTGTGTTAAAAAAGTGATATTCCATAATTTGATATTCCAAAATTTGATTTAATTGTACTTACCTATTATGTGGAATTCAACAAGAAGTGAGTCATATAGAATTGGTGCTAAATTATGCTACATGGCCTGTTGATGGTATAATACATAAGTGCCAATTTCCTAAATATAAAAGTAATTCTGTATTTTAATAGGTCGTATTCATTCTGCCGTCATAAGTGGCATAAATGCTGTTAATAGGAGCCTTACTGTAGAATGGTTTGAAAGTGGAGAAACAAAAGGAAAAGAGGTATGTATTTATATCCTTTAATACACTGTTAATATATTATATCTGGCCTTTCATTCTGCATGTCTGTGATTAACATTTTTATGTGACATTTGTTTTCTTGTGTTGTTTTTTAATTTCATGCTATCTAAAATCAGAAGAGGCCAATTAAAACTAAGGCCCACAAAATCACAAAGGTTGCTATCAGAGTGCCAGACATATAAATTTTTCTTATAAAAAAGGAGATATAACAAAACTGTTCAATTGGTTAAAACTTTATTAATATCCTTTTTTTATACTTTGTAATACTATATTCTGTTTATATATTTATTTTTAAAAAGGTATGACATGTGAATATTGTGGTTTGTTGAAATTTTTTCTTATTGATTTAAAATCCGTTTCTCATATTATAGTCTTGACAGTATCATTTATTATAACAGTATCATCATATTGCATCATTTAGTCCGTTGTTGGATTTCAAATTGGTATATATCATGCCAGAAAATATTGCCTTATGAGTGTTAAATATTATTTTTGGGGGAGTAATTTTTATATATCAGATGTAGTTCATTTGTATTGTGTTCAGTGTTATATTACTTGGAAGTTTTTTGCTTTAGGTAATATTCTGCATTTCAATTAACTGGATTATTAAACATTTCCATTTTGTGCAAGAAATATTTTAGAGCCTCATAGTTTTCTGTGCTTGAATTGATCTGATGTAACAAGCATTTTGTATAGGTACTTAAAACAGCAGGCTGAAATCGGTGCTCCAAGGTGGCCGTTATAAAAAGATTGACAACCAGATATGGCTATTGTGGCTCTAAATGATGTAATAAGAAAATTACGAAGAAAAGTTTATAGGTGGAATATTTTGAAATTCTATTGTGAAATGTCCCTTTGCCTTTCTAATTTAGCAGACTGTTTATGCAAGGCATATAATTTTCAGCCTCTCCTGACATTTAGCATATTTTTCTCTTTAAGATTCACCATGTCTAGAGCCATTGATGTAAAATAAGAAAACTCCTGTATTGACATAAAGGATTTGAATAATTAGTTTAAGTCTGTGTATCCTGTTGAAGTTTGTAAAATATTGTTGTGTCCTGGAAAAAAAAAAATCATGATGAATTTTTTAATGTATTTATAAAATAACACCTGCAATGGAACCTGCAGTGTTTCTGTACTGTATTAAGTGATTTTGACTTTTTTCATTTTTATATTAAAATGTAAGTTGTAGAATTTTTAAATTTTACGTTAAAGAGTTTTTACTAATTGTTTATTTTATGTTATTTTTTGCAGATTGAATTCAGTGTTGTTTTTAATTTAAATCCAGACATATTTGGTGATGTAGGGAAGAATACATCTAATACTATAAACTCTGGAAAAAAAGTAAGTTTTAATCTCTTGTAAGAATTTTTTTAACCTTTAACATACAAAAAAAGTTTTGCAGTTTGATAGATAATCTTAATAATTGTACTTTAACAAAAAACTTAATGGCTGTGATTTTTATGAATTCGTACTTTTAAATGTAACTAACCTTGTTTAAATAGACAAAAGAATTATATAAGATAGTGATGACATTGGCATAGCTTTAGGTAGAGATAAATAAATAAATAAATAGTGTGCGTTTTATATATTAGCATAACATCAAAATCATAAAATAAATTGTTGCTATTTTCACTTAGATGAACTTCCTTCTCCATTTTTTGATATTTTGCACACTGCCCCCCCTACACAATATATATATATACTTGGAGGTACACAGTATATAATGGCAAAATTTCTAAAAATATTATTTATTTAGTATATTACTATTTAGAAAAGAAATCTGATATTAAAATTGGCTTTTATTCAGAGTTTTCTGTAAGTGTTTTTGCACTGAATATTGAATGCTGTCTTCTATTTTAAACTTTATTGGAATTCTTTTTGCAATCAGACATATATATGTAATAATAATAAAAAAAAAAGAGTCTGTAGTAAATGACGAGCAGGAATTTTAACGTCGTAGCAGTGTTGATCCATAACGAATAGGAAATTGGAGGCGAAGGCAGATTAAATCTTCATTTTTTATTTCCGCTTGTTGTGGCCACAATCAACTTGGCACATGAAATGTGCCTATTCCAAAATAACTCACATTTTAGATTAATTTTCAGTAAGAAAGAAGAAAGCAGCAGACAGCAGTCTAACTAGATCAAAGCGTAAAGAGCAAGTGTCTTACGTTCAGGGTGAAATCCCAATTCAGACTGAGTTAGTTTTGGTTTACAATGCATTTTGATTGGATGGTTAATACTTCTGTAAAATTATTATTGGTTACTTGACTTTGTAGTTCCATTTACATCATCAGAATTATGTAAGTGCCATATGGCATGGATCAATCTAGAAATGACGCAGTGCGTAAAGAGGTTATTATTTTTAGAATTGAGAAGAGAAATTTACGTTGTTAATTTAATCTTAGACATATTCTTTATTTTTCTTACATATTCCCCCCCGTCAAAGAAAGAAAGGCGTAGCGACAAAGAAGCCTTTTTAAAGGAAAAGCGTTAAAGCAAATGAAGAGAAATAATTTGAAAAAATACCAATTTTGAAATTTTGACCAAAAAATACAAATCCTGAAATTTTGACCAAACTAATTACTTATATAATTGCAAAATATTAACTTATATAATTGTTTAAATAATATTTTAGAGTCCTTTAAAAATTCAGTCCAAACGTTTTTGTAATTTGCAGTCCATATAATTAAATTTCTTCAGAAAAGTCTTTGTAAGCTTTGAACACAATATATAACAGTTGAAAAACAGGCTTAGAAATGAGACGATGAACAAATCTTGCAAGAAAAATCATTCCCAATTCACTAAAATGTTTTCACATTTGGAAAAACACCATATTTGAAGACTGAGACACTTGAAGATATTTTTCAAGTACACACTAAAATTACGAGAAAAGCACAGCACAGCATTAGAATGTCGTCACACTACGGCCTTGAAACAGAAGAAACGCAGATCATAGCACCCGAACATCAGCGATCGTTGAAACTTTCAACACAAGGCATTAAATCAAATTCCTAATTCCATGCCATATGGCACTTACATAATTCTGATGATGTAAATGGAACTAAAAAGTCAAGTAACCAATAATAATTTTACAGAAGTATTAACCATCCAATCAAAATGCATTGTAAACCAAAACTAACTCAGTCTGAATTGGGATTTCACCCTGAACGTAAGACACTTGCTCTTTACACTTCGGTCTAGTTGGACAGCTGTCTGCTATTTTCTTCTTTTCTTACTGAAAATTAATCTAAAATGTGAGTTATTTTGGAATAGGCACATTTCATGTGCCAAGTTGATTGTGGCCACAACATGGCCACAACGCGGAAATAAAAAATGAAGATTTAATCTGCCTTTGCCTCCAATTTCCTATTCGTTATAGATCAACACTTCTACGACGTTAAAATTCCTCCTGGTCATTACTTCAGACTTTTTTTTTTATTATTATTACATATATTTATATAATGAGTTGATTTGGGAGTAGCTGTAATGAACTACTGTGTAGTTGAATGATGGTTAACATAGAAGGAAAAACTAGAAGACGTGACTGAAGATACGTCATATAATAATTTATTTCTAGAAGATTAATTCTTGTGATGTATATTCTTTGCAAATCATCTTTATGTGTGCGATATGTATCCTTCAGTTTGGTATACCTTACATTTCTTAGACATTCGATGGCAGACAGCAAAAACAGGTGATATTTCTTAGATAGTGGACGACAGAGAGAAACAGGTGATATGTGTTGGTAAAGCAAAGGTAAAGAAACTAGTAGCAGCAATATTTATAGACTTGGTTCTGTATTGGAAAGAGCAAAGTAGAAAACTACTAGCGGTGATATTTATAGATTTGGTGTTTTGTTGAAATTCTGATCTGTGATTGGATGAGAGCTGTCCACACTGCAGCATCATTACGTTAGCAAGCATTAATTAAATCGATTGATTTGGGAAACTATGGTCCGGAAAGTTATTATAAACAATGTTATAAGCAATTTCAGCTTTTAGAATAGAAAAAAGATATACCCAAATTAAAATGAGGATTTACCAAGCTATTGCTAATTTGTTATTATTTTACATATGTATAAGTATGATGTATTTTCTTATCATCATCAGGAAATAAATGATACTGACAAATGCATTTCTATCTCATTGTCAGCATGACACTCATTTTGTTATTTTCGTGTTATTTCAAAATTAACTGAAGGCAACACTGGTAAGTATAATCTGAAAACTGGGTGATCTTTGAAAACCCACTAGTTCATGCAACATTTGTTGTAAAAATCCAGTATTTTTAAAAACACTTATTGATAGCATCAAGAATATTAACCTTTTCAACCCCTGTTGGTAGCATGACATTTGCTATCTTCATATGTGGAGAGAGATCTTTTTATCAGTAAAAAAGATTGTTTTACTGTTCACCATCAGAGGTCTCATCTGGTGCCTTGTCTGCATGAGTTTTTCCACTCAGTTGATGGTGGCAATTGCCACAACATCCTAGTTTCTACAACTCAAGTAGGAACTTATTAATGTACATTTATGTTGCTTCTAACACCTATAAGCGATATTTTGTAGAATTGTTTCCGTGTCTAAAAAAATCTAGGGCTGAAAGGCTTAAGTTTAAAATCGGTACTTACGTACTATGCCGACTACCTTGGCGACATTTGGCGATAAAAAATTCTATTGGCGATTTTTGGTTTATCTTTATAAATTCTTTTAAAAATAAAAGTCCTAATTATAAAGGAACAAAAAGTTGAAAACCAAAAATCCCGAATATAAATATACATTATAAATAAGTGGGTATATATATATATATAAACTATATACTAAATACGAATTAGAAAAATTAAAATTAGCTTACTTAAAACTTGTTAAAAAAGCTGAAGTTAATGGTAAATATGACTAGTTTAGAAATTTGCAAAGTTAAGTTTTTGTATATAAATAATTGATATGTCAAAAAATAGATTTCAAATACCTGAATGAAATATGGCATTTTTGGAAAGTTTAAAAAGGATTGCGGTTTAGAAAAAAGTGGCGGGAAATAGATTTCAAAGTAGCATCGAAAGGTGTTTCCTGTTTTTCCGCGAAATAAATTCAACCAAATAGGTATCGAGAAATGATGCCGGCTTGTTCCTCCATCTTGCGGAACCCCACATCCTTTCCACGTGTTGAGTCTGCGTAGATGGGTCAACAAAATTTTATCAATCGCTAGTTTACCGGTCGCTGGTTTTGGCAAGATATCTAAGTAGTCTTCATAGTACGTAAGTACCTTAAAATCTTTATTGTTTTAAGATTTTATTTCAAGTTTTTCAATATTTGTGAATTTTTTGTTTAGTTTAAATGTTGAATTATTTGCATATCTATAAGTTTGTTTGGAATTGACATGATTGGTGTTTCATATTTGATTGGTCAATGGGAATAAATTGTACTGTTGAGGAGCATATTACTTTAAGCCAAGGTTACTAAATGTATTGAGGGTAGGTATGTCCTTATATCAACACTTACATGTATGATAACAAAATTACACATTTCAGGGGAAATAATTCTGTTGTGATTCAAGTTCTAAAATCTTTTTTAGATATCATACATAATATAATATTTATGTAGCATTCCATATACTTTGAAATTTAAAAAAAAAAAAAAATGCGCTAACGATACTTCCTTAGTTTTCTGATTGTAATGAAATTTCAAATGTGAATAAATTTTAGTCCTACATGTAGGTACTAAATTATTGCAGACAGTGTATAACTAAATAGCTACAGAGTATACAAATGGTATATAAATGAAGAGAAATTCATATTCTAGGGAAAAATTAGAATTAAATTAAACTTCCCTTCAAATGATTCCATCTGCTGACTTTCATTGTACCAGTGCCTTGTAAATGGATTCACACATAGTGTGAGCATGTATCGCCATTTGAGAGAGACTGTGCAATAAAGAAGCAGGTAGTAAAATCGGAAGATCACTTGACATATGGGTTGGAGCAATGCTACTATTCAGCAGTGTTGCCAGGAATGTCTATGAACCACAGTAGAATCACGATAAGCATGTATGAACCACAGTAGAACACAACATGAAGAAGGCAGCAGTCATTCTAGAGAGACTATAGAATGGGAGGACAGAAAAAGGCTTTTGTGGCAACTGATTCATCAAATATCAACAATCTGATGTATAATTGGTTCATCACTGGCTACTAGGATCATTGACGTACAGTGCAAAGTCCAAGATTGGGACATCCAATATCCGGAATGATCTAAACTCCGAACCTCAAAGGTCACCACGAATCTTGTTAAGGATTTGTGTGTGTGTGTGTGTGTGTACACTTTATGCATGCACATATGATTTTTTTCCCATAATAAAACATGCAGAGAGCCATGCTCATGTAAATTAATAGTTCTTTCTTTAGTTAGAGCAATTCATAAATAGCAAATTGATTATTACCAGGGTTGCCACGCTACCTGAAAAACCACGAAAAGTCAGGGAATTTGAAAATTGACCAAAGAAGTTAGGGAAAATTCAGGGAATTTAAATATTTTAGTCAAAATCTGGAAAAGTTGGGTAATTTTATGCAGCGACCTAAAAAAAAAGTGATTTTTGCACTAGCATTGGAAGTGATCACTTTCTTGGCGAATTACATATCGTGCTAGCATTATTCGGGCAGCTGGCATCGAGCCGGTTTTCGCAGCTGCAATCAGATTGTCTTTTAGAAATGAAAAGCAAGTTTCCAGTAACCTCAAGAATCGAGAGATTCGCACGTGCAGTGCTTGTTGAATGAAAGAAAAAAACCTTCCCATTCTCATACAAACCAAAATCGGTTGGATCCTAGTGTACGGTACACACGGGATTTGGTGATATTATGCTGAGCAGTAAACTGGTCATTTTGATGTTGGTAACAGTTTTCAAAATTGTTTCAAGGCCGTACCATATACTAGGATTTTACCGTAAAATCTTTTAAGACTTTTTTTTAATAAATACCTTATTTGTCATTTTGCAAAAAAAAAAAAAAAAAAAAAAAAAAAAAAAAAAAAAACAACAAAAAAGCTAACTATTTAATTTATTATTGTATTCACCAAAATATTGTTGATTATTGTAATTAAATTTTTAGTCTTTAATTAATTAACTTAATTTTAATGTTATTCATATCATTTAATGTGGTTTCTTCCTTCTAAATTTATTTATTATTAGTTAATAATACTTTCAAATTTTAGGCAATTTTCTCTGGCATACTCCTGAAACGTAATTCTACCAGTATGACTATCACGAAATTTTATGTATGCTGCTAAATAAATATAAAATACCTTAATTTATTTTAAAATGCCATTAAATAGATTTCTTCCTTTTGTTTAGCTGCAAAATGTATGCAAAAAAAAAAAAAAAAAACCCTTTTTTAATCCAGATTGGGCAGATTCTAATCTCAATCTTCAGTGGAGAAAACATCTGTTATAGTTATAATAGCTTTGGGGATTATGAAGCATATGTAATTGGCAAATTTTTGTATTTTCAAGTGATACCATAATTAACCTCTCAGCACTGCCAATGCACACTATGCAGATAGACTGGAATTTTCTTAAAACACAACTGGAAAGGTCAGGGAATTTCATTCTCTTGTTTGAGTGGCAACTCTGTATTACACTACTGGCAACATTTCTCCTTTTATGGAGTGAATTCCAGTTCAAGTAACTAAAGTAATTTAAGGGAATTCATGAAACTGAATATATGAAGAAAAAGTAAAGAATGCTAATTCTTCAGTTTAAAAATCTTTAGTCAAATAATGGGGAAGGGAATTAAAGTTATAGCATATATTTGTTATATCCTAAGAAACATGAACCTATGTCCCAGTTTGTAGCTGCCATCTATGTCATTGAGTGGAAGCTTAAGTTTAAACAAAAGCGGTTTATATGAGAAATTTAAATAGAAGTACTCTTATTGTGAAATACCCATGTAAGTTGGTCATCTGTAGAACTGCCTATATAATTTTGTTCTTATTATTTTGATGTTGTTACTATGAAGATAAATACCAAGTCCTCTCTTTTTGCTGGTCTATATTAATGGGCATTCCTTTAATCTTCATATTAGAACTAAAGTAAATCGATTTCCGTTGCTTGTTTGATATATAGAAATAGCAATGGTTTTGAAGATATGAGAGGATGATAGAGCAAAGTTTATTACATTACCCAGTCCCTTTATTAAGAAGAATTGTGCCGAAAAGCAGAGAATTGAAAACTAGATTTTTCTGTTCCAGAGTTTGAATGAAGATTGTTCCAGTTTTGATGTAATAAGAGCGTAGAAAATAAGATGCAAAATGTAATGTAAATAATATGTATGCTTATTTTTGCAAACTCTTTCTTAATTTCTTATTATTTTTTAGTGTTCTGGTTGGTTTTCTTTTCTCTCATATATTTTCTAATAATTTGTTTACATGATTTAACAAATGTACTTTATCTGAGTTTCATAAGTATTGTGAAACAAACTGTACATTTTGAAATGCTTTTAGTGTTTAAAATAGGAAATTCAAATGCTTTATTTCTCTTTTAGGTAAACAGGCAGACCTTATATCCCCCAAATAAAGGTAAATTAAATATGTCTGCGTTTATAGAGTTCTATATATGATATCAAAGTAACCTTGGATTTTACTTGTAAACCTAATGACGAATAGTTCTCAAATATCCTATGGGACATAAAATTCAGGCAGTGGATGAAATTTAAAATAACATGTTTGAAGCTTGCCAACTGACAGTTTTCTTTTGTAGTTTAGAAATTAATCCCTTAATCCTCATAAATGAGTAATACTCAGCATTTGCCACTGATAGGTTTGCTCAAGTCCAAATTTGACTTGAGGCACTTTGAAATTTGTATTGGTAAAAGATACACAAACATATGCTGTTTTTCTACGTGTTAAATTTATTCAATAACTTGTCAAGATTCATTATGCTTGCGAGTGCATATTTAGCCTTATTCAACTATTTTTTTATTCAGTTTCTTAGACATATCTTAGCAATTTCCATCTCAAATATATGGTATGCTTGTCACTCTAATGTTTTGCATCATTACATGTTGATTATAAATTTTATTAACAAAAATTATTGACTTTTTAACAAAACTTTTATAAATCATAATTCAGCTTTGCTAAGTTGAAATTTTGTTTTCTGTGCTATAAAATTTGTCAGAATAGGCAGTAAGTGGTTTCAGTTGATCTTTTCATTGAGAATCTTTTCTTTTATGCTCTATTCTGAGCAAAAAATGTTCAAGTTATGATCTTCAGTTTAAAAAGAAATTCTGGCCCAATTTTCTCAAAGGAAAAAAAAGACGTTAAGGGTTTAAGATGATTTTTTATTTATTTTTTTTAATAAGGAAATCGTGTAAGAGTGGCATTTCACCAAGGTATAATCTTTTATACATATATTTAAGTGGGACACTTCAAGTAGTAAATAAAACTGAAAATTCAAAATTTTTATTTTACTATACTTATGTATTTTTATTAATTTACAAGTTATTAAGGAAATATTTTTGTTGATTTCACTTATGTGATACCTAAATTTATTCATTAGCTCATTTGTATCACATGATTTCAACAATATCTTAACTAATTCTTTGCTATGAGTTATTTGTTATAGTTTCAGAAGTTTGCACTTCTGAAATTGAATTATTTCCTTCCTAACAGGAATTTTCTGCCTTTAGGGAATCACCCAATATAGATAATGATTCCATTTTCAAATTTAATAGTTATGCAAATATTAATCATATTTGATTTTCTATATGGGCTGTTCGATTTATTTTTTCATTATAAAAATAACATTATGTATATTTTGAGTAAGTGAGTATTTTTTAAAATGTTTATTGCTTGAAGCTCATTTTTATAGAAATTGAAATATGTTGTACTTTAAAGAAATAAGTAAAAATGAGTCAGTGAAGAAACAATTTCAGTAGATTATTGTTTCTGTGTTACTGAGATAATTTTTATATACAAAAGTCACTCTCAGAATTATTTATGGAAAAGAAACTAATATTTATTGAAAGAATTAATATACATAGCCAAGAGTATTAATCAGAAGATAGACTTCAAATTAATTCCTTTATAAATTATATTGAATTTTTGTTTTTCTTCTTTTAAATTAACTAGGGGAATTTTTTAAAAGGCGTATTAATTATTTGGAAGGAAACATTTCTTTCCAGGGATTAAATCAGATACATTTGCAAGGATGCTGGCATGCTTATGCAGCCATTGTTCCCCAAGACAGAAAGCTGCACAGTTTTAAAGGTGCTAGTAGCTTTGAATGCAGATTGCTGGTGCCATGCAACTACGAAAATCAATTTTTTTTACGTAAAAAAGTTTTTCTAAAAGTTTGGACATTGTTATAGAAGTGAAAGTTTAGTACTTTGCTTAATAAGGTAAACAAAAATTCCATATTCAGAAGAATGGCAGCACTTTTGTGAAAGGTGCTTTGCTTAAAACTAAAAACTGATTTTTTGAAAATCTGGCTGATGCATTTGTTAGATTTCTTGCTGAGTGTTAGCTGCTAATTTGCATCAGAATGCTAGCATCCTTGTGCAGTTGTCCAAATTAATTTAGTAATGAGTTTTATTATTTTTTTTGGTTTTTTTTTTTATTTCCTTTTTTTTTATTTAATTTTATTTTCTGTTTTATTTTACTTATGTTTTATGTTTACTCTCAAGAGATGACTTTCAGTGCAAGTAGGGAAACGATATTTTTTATCGATGGTTTACATTTCAGGATTTGAAGGTATGCGCAATGATGTTCAGAAGCATAACAAGAATAATTCAGGTAAAATAATTGCACCTTTACGCTTCTGAAGCATTACTGAATGGCAATGCTTGGCTTTAAAAAATAGCAGTAGAACTAATAATGATTACTTAATCTGATATACATGTGTGAATGTGCATTTGCTTTGCTGGTTAAAACCCATAAGCATCTTATAATTCAATATATTTTTCAATCTTGCATAAAGATAACATATGTATACTAATCACTGACATATTAATTTGAAGCATATTGCAAAGTGAATTTGTCACTTACTAACAGTAAAAGTTGGATATGGTCAAATAGTTTGGATAAAATTGATTTTGTATGCTGTTTAATTGGATTTTACTTAAGGATTGCATTATTTTTCATTATGCTGTAATAGTCATAGCTGTTTAATATACAGAATCTATTCTTGAGGAAAGCAGTAATTATGATTTCCCCTGTAAAGTTTAAAGCACTTCATCGCCGGGTAGATGTGAATCATCGTAGCCTTTTCAGATTCTGAGTTCTAGAGTTAAAGTAATGGTGGCTCATTTATTACTTTTTAGTGGAATAGCACACTTTGTAAAAATTCAGTAATATTTTTAAACATGATACAAAAAATTCACTTCAGTCAAGGATGAACTGTAGTACATCCAGGAAAGGGTGCAGTAGAATAATTAAAAGATTATGGAACTTCTCATTAAAGTGGCCACTGGTCGCTACTTGAGTTGACCTCCAACCAGGATGCTAGCCATACACAGTTTAGATGCCAGTTCGTCGAAAGCTACTAAGGCTATGACAGTATACTTTGTTTTGCAGAAGACTTGAGCACACGAGTCACTTAGCAATCAGGGAGAGGCAAAACTCCCTGATTGTTGTATGTGCAAAGTTAAACTGCAGCTGGGCACAAGCTAATGCAGGAGGACATATTTAAATGTATGGGCAGTTGATAACAGATAATAAAATTGGAAACATAGATATTAGTACTGAATTATATACAGAGTTAAATATAGTTGACAGCGTTGAGTATAGGGGGAGTGTGCAGCTGTACTTCTATTGCTGTAGAAAATGTGGATTTGTTTGAGGCAGGCTGCATATAGTTTGATATGGCTGACTAGGCAGTGGCATAATTTGCAATAACTGAGGCAATTTTATTTTATGCAAGTCTGGTACTGCTAATGATAATGGCCCACACTGACAAGTTTGTGGAAGCTGGTTTTTTAAGGTGGTATCCTGAAGTCTGTCAGCAGTCAAATACATAATGGTCTGCTGTTACTTCCATATTGGCTATGTAAAGATGTGTCACTGTGCTGGAAGCAGTGCAAATATACTGGGAACGGATCATGTACAGAAAAATATTGTGTCAGTAAAGCAGAGATGTTTTCAAATTCTTTTGCTACTTTTGGAAATAAAAGGAACATCCTGTGACCTGTGATAACTGTGAGCCATCTCTCCTGCCACATTTTGAGTATATGTTCCTGAGTGGTTCGCTTAAGATATGATGCTAGGAGAAAAGTTGAAATCACTTCATCTTGGACATTGTTTGGTGCCTGTTTTGCCAGGTCACCAACTAGTTAATTTCCAGTGATACCCATGTTAGCTGAAACCTAAAATAGAAAAGGACAGTTAGGAGTATGAATTTGCAGCAACAGGTGGCGAATATCATGTACCAATAGGCTTCTACTTGTGCCCGATATGGGCTGAAGGCTAGATGCCAAGTCACTAAAAATTATGGGATTTGGTGCATGTTCAATTGCATAGCAGATTGCAGCATGCAGGTCAATTATTTCTGCTTTGGAAATGGAAGTGTTGAATCTGAGCCTGCATGTCCATTTGTACTAAAGGATGCTATTCTGCAGATGGCAAAAGCCACTGCCAGTACCATTTTCTGTGTTGGATCCATCCATATAGATGACTTCTGTTACTTCAGTGCACGGCGAAGAGTCCATACTCACATTTTGTTTCAGGTTTTCATATGCAGGGTGGTGATGCATATGAGCCTTGCATTTTTATAATTGGTATGTACATATGTATGGTTCCAGAGATCATATGTTTTTTCAAGTCTGATGACATTTGTAATGGTAGTCTCCCTTCCTTACTACCAGATATAAAGGTGGTAATCCTGCAAGAACTTGAGTGCTACCGTTGATGTTGTACGATATGGCTCTGCATATGGTGAGTAGATGTGGACACTAGAGAACTGAAGTTCTGCCTTATTTGATGGGACAGATTTTTACCCGACTGAAGTTCCATATAGCACAATATGCTGCATTACTGTCGAGTACCATAATCAAAGGAATCTGAATGGTATTCATAGTGGATGTTCATGGAGTTGTCAAGTTGGAGAACGTTTTGCTTAATGTAGCAAATATGAGAAAGCTATGTAAGCCAACGTTCTAGACTTATTCCAAAGTATTTCATTTGTATAACATATTTGATGTTTTGGCCCTGGAGTTTCACACTGGGGTTAAATCTTAAAGCACCACTGCACCTGGTTATCAGGGTCTGAGTTTTTTCTGCTGAGATAGTAAGTTTATGTTCTTTTGTCCAGCTTGTGAAGGTGTCCAGGTTTTCTTGAGCTCTGTTTTTAAGGCTGCATCTGTGGCCTACTATCTGAAGAAAGTCATCAGCATAGGCCTTTGTATGTTCTGATTTGTCATAGAGTTGAAAAGCTGTATTAGCTATCAAATTGCAGAAGGTCGGGCCTAAGCACAAGCCCTGTGGACATTCTTAGGGGATGTCCTCCATCACTATGGTGCCATTTAATGTTATCTGTACTTTGTGGGCCCCTAAATAGCTATAAAGTGGTCACTACAGTTAATTGCCAAAATTGGAAAATTTGTAATGTGCAACATACTTGATTGTCAGACTCATTTTAGATTGCAAAATTGACCTCATTGTATTATTTTTTCCTTGTAAAGCTAATCATAGCAGTAATTTGTTTTCATAATATTTGTATTGCAACATATTTGATTATCCGGCTTAGTTAGATGACTAAAATGACCTTGTGATATTGTTCATTCATTATTTTTCCCCTTAAAAATTTTTGATAAATTTGAATTATCAACTAGAAAAGAAGCAGTATTTTTTGTGATATCATTCATTCATATTATTCATTATTTTATCCATTAAAGTATTAATCATTTTTAACTTACCATCAAATGAAACAGAAGTAATCTCCCATCCCCAGAGAGCATAGAATTTTAAATATTAAGCGAGAATATGAAAATGGCCACCAAATGGAATTATGTATTTGGGAAAGAAAGTATTTGGAGATGTAATTTAAAAACCTGCAAGAAAGGAAAGATCTTTGTCTTGGTAATTTGTTTTATGGTTCTAAAAATTTTTTCCTTATGGCATTGCAATTCATGTATTGTTAAGGAACTTACCTCCCTCAAACAGTTAGTTAAATATGTATAAAAGCTCAAGACATTGAAAAGCTTGAAAACAGAAATTGAGGAAAATATGCTTTTATCTAATGCATTTCTTGAGGAATTTACATGGAAGTGAATAATGTTTCTTTGTTCCAATACGAGATAAAACTTCTGGAATGTAAATGGTGATGTTCAAGAACACATACGAAGGAAGTGGGGTACATTCAGATTGTTAGCATGCCTATCAGAGCAAAGAATTAGGAGAAACTGATTTTACAAATACAACATTGTGGATCCACCATCTAGTGCACATACACAGAAAGTTGAGATTTAAGACAGCACCCTAAAGCATAACAAAAACAAAAGGAAATAACTCGTTATTGTTTGGTTTTACATTTAGGCACCAATATATGAGATCTGACAAAGCATTTTGATTCTCTGATAGTTTCAGTTGCCAAAGTTAAATCTACCCATCCATATCATAGGTTTTTTTTTTTAAGGTTGCTATAGTATTTTCTCCTTTCTAACAAGTTAATTTTAAATGTTGTTATAGGCATTTGCAGTGGCTGCTTCAATAAAGATAGTTTTTGCAAAATTTAGCAAAATAAAGATGAAATTTCAAATTTACATTATTATTTCCATGAGATTTATATTGAAGCATAGAATTTGATTTAATCATATTAATTTTAAAAAATTAGTAATTGATAATGTTTAATGATTCTGACTTCAGTTTTCTGAATATTTTCATTCTTTTGCCCTGGCTTAAAAATATGAGAAATACACAAAATTATAGGAAATAATGAATTTTTGTCATTGTATTAATTTTTTTGGGTTTTATATAAGAGATTTAAGTCATGAAGATTCTTTGGCGTAGGCATTATCAGTGATAATGGCATTTATATATGCGGTTACTTTTCATAGTAAAATAATATAAGAATTACAAGTTTCTGTACTTAGAACTTCATGCACGAGCTATAGCTTTAAAGAATAAAATGGCCATTGTAGAATACAGATAGCTACTAATTTTTGGCAATTTTTTATACTGTTATAAAAATATATTTTATGCAAAACATATATTTCAGTCTGCTTTGATGTATCTTCTACATTTAAAAGAATGCCTTTGTTCATTTTACTCCACTTTTGTGTATATAAAGTATGCTATTTAACTTTGGAATGTGCGTACAAGTGATATGTAATGTCTTTTTTTGGGGGGACTATCAAAATTGATTTGGAAGCTAAAAGAATGATTAAAATCACATTTCAACCATGGTATATCCCTAAAATGCTAAATAAGTGAAGCATACTAGAAAATAAATGCAATAAGAAAAGCAGTTTCCTTGTATTGATTAAAAACAAAATTATGTATATTATGTATACGTTTATTTAAAAAAAAAATATGGGTTCAAGAAAAGTATCATCTGATTGTAAAAGATGTAAATACATGTGCTCTTTTCAAGCCAATTAATTTACTAAATAAGTTGGATGTACTTGACCTACACATAAGGGCTCTGAGATCCTAAGTTACCCCTTGGCTGTGTAGTATCCTAACACATCTGTACAAGGTTTAAATATTTCAGCAGAGTGCTAATCAAGATTGTCTTAGTGGTGATCAAACTTGTACAGAATACAGGCATCAGAATTTGCAATAAAGTAATGCATAGAGCTGTAAGCTATAACACAAAGCCTTTTGACGTAGCTCATCATTGTTGCATAAATTGTCAATTTTTTTATTTTATTTTTTTTTAATAATGAAAAAAATTTATTTCTTTTAGATACATGGATTTATTTATGTATACATTTTTTTATTTCAAGGATGTTCATTACCTATTAGGCCGAATTATAAAAAAGCCCAAGTAGAAAATAATCATGTGGAAATTAAATATCCACCACCTACACCTGTTGCTCCTGTATCATCAGGAGGACCATTACAGCCAATATCAAAACTTTCTGTTTCACAGCTTCCTGCTCGTAAGTATAGTTTTTAAGAATTTGCTGATAACAGAATTTCTGTAAATTTATGATTTTCATTGTTCTTTCGTATTTAAACTTGCCCAATTTCTAAAATTTTTGTTAAATTTTTAAATATTGAGTGGTATCATTGTATTTTTCATATTCCTGTTTCACACATTTATTAGTTTTATATTATCATGCTTTTAATACTGAGTTCAAATAATCCTTAAAAGTCAGGTATTTTGGAAATGATTTTCAGTTCTTTAAAAATCTTTAATTTCAGCCAAAGTCGGCAGAAGGTCCTCAATTGTAATCATCTGAAATTTCTGTCTGTTTTTTACGATTACCATTTTGAATGCGAATTAGCATTTTGATGTTTCACTGCCAAATATTTATTTGTTCAGTTATCATGTGAATTTATTCCTACTTCTAATATAACCGGTGTGATATTCTTAACGAAGAGCACATAATCAAATATTCCTTTGGAGGATGTGAATTC
Organism: Stegodyphus mimosarum; assembly: GCA_000611955.2. NCBI lineage: Eukaryota > Metazoa > Arthropoda > Arachnida > Araneae > Eresidae > Stegodyphus > Stegodyphus mimosarum. The sequence continues at coordinate 239,580 of KK122335.1, forward strand.
GCTTTTTAATTGGCTCTAAATTTGATGACTTATCAACATTTTAATGCTTTTAAGGTCAGTTTCTGTACAAGATTTTTAATTCAAAGTTTTGTGAATTTTTAGACTTTTTTTAAAAAAAAAAACATAACTTTAATAAATTTCATTAAAATAATAATACATCAAAATTAATATTTAAGAAATAACATTAAAGTAAAACAATTTTATTTTTCCCTGTCATATAAAGTGACATTGCTTTCCATTTTGGTTGTTTATTGTTAGAATATTTTGAATCTGAAAAATAAACAAAATAATAAATGCCATAAAGCACAATTTCCAAAACACTTAATACCAAAATGAATTAGCTATTGTAATTATGTTAAAATATTTTTTTTATATTTTTTCCTGGTAAGTGTTTTTACCCTGTATTGTCTCAAAATATTTAGAATTCTCAGAATGTGTATCAATTTTCTTTATAAAATTCATTTAACACTTCTCTGGATTCTCTCCTTCCCCCCCCCCCAAAAAAAAATTCTTTCTGCTGTTACAGAATTATTATTTTATTTATTTTTTTTTCACTAGACTCGAGCATGGACAATATCAGAAATGCTTCTAGTTTTGTCACATGTATAGACATCTATAGAAATTAATTTTTTTATTAATAAAATATTTGAAACATGTCTCATTGCATCACACAAGGCTAGCACCAGGCATTTTTCCACTGCATGCAATCTCTGTGGGTCTTAAATTCTGATGCCTACTGCCTCCCTAAATTCTAAAAGTTTTGCCGTCTGTAATTTTGTTGCTCAGTGCTTCACTAAATTCTGAAAACTCTGAAGATTTATGGTGGATGAAATAATTTCTAGGAACTGGTGCATCCTCTTGTTCACTAGAACATATGATTTTCTTTCGAAAACATATCTGAGGTAGCTTTCTTCTAACATTGGTATATAAAATTACAGGAGTTGGAAACTGTAATATCTAAATGTTGCAGTACAACTGTTCAGTACCACAGAGTTGCCAATTCTCCCGATTTCTGATCGTTCTCCCACCAACCCAATTTACAATATTTCTCCTGACTTTCTGTTGTTAAAATTTCTTACAATTTTTATGTAGCTTAGCTTAAAACTTCGTTATTTGCTTTCCTTTAAAGTGATTTGGGTGTATGAAAGTGCCTGGTTTTTCTCTAGACTACATAGAAATCCAAAGTAGTTTCATCAGTGGGAAATTATGGCGTGTTTCTGTTTTGTGAGTGTCCGAAAACATCATGTTCCATTTCTCCAATGAGTATCGAGTGCCACTGCGTGTCATCTGGCACATATTAGCCAATGAACAAAAAGCAAAATCAAGGTTGTTATTTTGTTCATCTTGTCTCTGACCTGTGTGAACGTACGTGCTTTCGAGAAATAGTTTAAGAAATTACAATATTTCGTATAATTATGTCTGCGAAAAATGTAAAATACTCAGGTACTTTTCAAAAATCGTACACAGATGACTTTTCGTCTAATATTTCCTCAAGGAAATATAATGCATTTGCGATGTGTACTGTTTGTCACTGTGATTTTTCGATTTTCGCACGGTGGAATTGCCGACACAAGGTCAACATGAGTTCTATTGAGAAAATGAAAAATTGCTTTTTTTCTATGGAAAGAAAAGACCAAAAATGCAGAATGTACTGTTTGCATTCAGAATTAGTAACTAAACTTTCAGATGTTAATTAGTAATGATTTGAAGTTAATTCATTATTAAAAAATATATTTTTATCATTTAAAAATCTTTTTGTCGTTGAAAATAAATCTCCCAATTTCTAAAAAAATTCTCCCAAATTTTGAGTGTCGTAGGTTGGCAAGTATGCATTTAAGTGGTTTCCGCAATAGTGAGTAGTAGCGAAGAAGGTGATCAATTCTATCAATACCACACACGTATTTATTGTAATCTAGACAACAATTAAGTTTGGTGATAGGTTCCCCTTTTTAGTCCAAAGGGATTTAGTCCCGAAGGACTTTTACTTTCGTTTTGTGATTTTGCGTTGATTCACTCTGAATGCCCGATTCACTTTTCAAATTGTTGCCTCTAAATGTTATCGCTCTGCATTAAAGTTTAAAAAAATGAAAAATCTGCATAAATGTATGCATGTTATTATTATTATTTTTTTTTTTTTTTTTTTTGACGTAGCTTTCTCTTCAAAAAAAAAAATTCTAATTACAGTTCTAAATAAATAGCCAAATAAATGTGAAATTCGTAACAATATTCTCTAAAACTTTAACGAATTTTTCATTAACAAACTCAAAGATTTCAAAGCCAGCAATACCAACGTTGTACAGAAAAACATTTTTATCTCCAGCGCGTGAGAGCGTGTACCGAAATTTCTAAAGATATGCTCAATTTAAAATTATTTTGCGATATTGCTGTTGAACTGAATTTTATGGTTTAAGTGCGAAGAACATGGTATTTAACAAGTAAAGGTAACACACAAAATGTTAAATAAACGTCCCTTCGGACGTAATTGAAAATCTGAAACATTTCAGATTTTTTTTTTTATTCTTTTCATTTGAGATCATCATTTTACTTATATGCTCAGTTGTAAGCATAAGGACATTGCATATTTCTTTGCATTTCATCACGACTGTACAGTGCTTTCTGTACATGACTGTTTCACCGTGTTTTAACTTTGTGTTCACAATTTCTTTGGAGAGATTTCTTTGTAAAGTTGTACATAATTTTTTCTTATTTTTTGAGGAACTTATTTGCCAGAGGAATCCTCATGTAATAATTGTCTGTATAAATTATGTGTCCTTTTTTTAGATGTTTCTTCATCAAAGTCATTACTATGCTTTATGCATGACCTAATCCAGACATAAGATACATTGTACCACAGTATACAAGTACGCTGCATATGTAACTGCTTGGCTCACAAAACATGTACAATATACTTGTATCTTTTGTCCAGAACATATTGACAGAAAACATGATGCCCTAGCCTCAAAACTATTGACTCATCTATTGAAAGTTTTTTACCTTTTGTATAATTTTTTTGAAAATTAACCAGAAGAGCAACACAAATCTTTTACAGCCTTTTCCCATTGGTGTCTTCATAATGACCAAGTTGGGAAAACTTTGGTAAAAGTTCAAATCGGTGTCTTGCCATTGTTTCACTAAAAATTGTTGTTGCTAACACTGAATCACTTGATCAGTAATCTTCAGGACGAGATTTTTTTATAAGTCTCATTGCAAAAATAAATCCTAAAAGTTTCTCCATTTTTACGTCATGGTTTCCAACTACGTACACAACTTTTTGGTTTAATTCTTGATTCATAAATGCATTGCTCTGTGTGCCTATTAGTTTCTGATACACTAATTTGCATATTTTCTTTAATTACAAACAAACAAAAAAAATACTGTTGAACACGACAAGGCCGAGAGTTCTGTACATTCTGAATGCATTATGCCACTGCTACACTAAAAAATATCATTAGCCAGTATGTAATTCATGCCAACTTTGCACCATTCAATGCAAATTTAGTTTAGGGTATGAATTTTTTAAATGTAAGAAAACAGATAAATTTAAGTCCTCAATGGAAACTCATTTTAAGTATAGTTTTCTTTTTTTTTATATAATAATAACAGTCTGGTTTTAACTGAATTTTTTACTTAATTATTCTTCTGTATCTTACTGTTTATTGTTTGCAATGCATGCTCTAAGTTATAAAGTTTAAAACTATTTTTAACATGACTCCAGCCAATATTGTGATTAATGGACAGAGCGAGATTGTGCGGAGCACACTGATATTCTTTAATTAAAAGCAAAAATGTCTTTGTGAAGTATTTTCTAATACATCTTGGCTTGTATTTATGTAGTGATCATACATATGTAAAGCTTTATTAAACAAGCTATTAGCTGAAGGTGAATTAGCAGTATTTCACATTGTTAGCTATTTGATCATATATTGGCCCATAATAAAAACCTCATTGGACTAAAATTTAAATCCTAGATAAGGCTTGAATGTTAGTAACTGTAATGAAAATTGTATTTCATTCATTGATTTCAAGTAAGTGCTACTTAAAATCAGAGAATCCAAAAATATTTTCAAGAGGTTGATACAGGAGGGAGGAAGATATAAAACCCTCAATTCTGTCATTGTTTTTGTTGTTGTTGTCATTGTTGCAAATATATTTAGTTTTATGAATTTTTCCTTTGAACTTACAAAGTGAAAATTATATATATAATAAAATATACTACTTTCAGCAGCACGGCGTTGTTCTAATGTGGTCAAAGAAGTTGATAAAATCAAAAAACAGCGGGAGGAAAGGAGAGCTCGTCAAGCAGAGAAGAAAGCCGAACAAATGAATAGCGATCCTGGCAATCCAAATTGGGAATTTATGAGCATGATTAAGTACGATCTATATCTTGTCTCATTCACTTAGTTTGATTGCATGCAAATAATAATAATAAGTTATTAAATGTCAATGAGTAATTTCTGTTCATTCTAAATTTTTACTTTAGAGGCACAAATAATATAAGAATTTTATTTTTATATTCTGCTAATAATTAAATAAACCTATAATAGATATACCTTTTTATTCACTTTGCTTTATCATAAAGTTACGTTTTATATGCAGTTTTTATTTAGTTTGATTTCCTGTAACCTTTTAAAATCGGTTATCTTATCAAAGCATAAAGTTTGATTTTCAAGCATTCATTGACTGTACTTTAAATGTTTGATATAATTTTTCTTTATAGAGAATATTGTAGTCAGCTTGAATATAAGCCTATTAGTATCACTGATCCAATTCAACCTCTTCAAATTTGTGTTGCTGTAAGAAAAAGGCCTATGAATAAAAAAGGTTTGCATTTCTTCATAATGTTTTAAATATTAACTTTTCTTTTTTATATAAGACTGGAATTGTTTCTCAACTCTTTGGCTGTCTTGAATGAGGCTAGCTTTTGTTTGCTATATGCATTATAAATTGTGTAGATGAGCTCTCCTGATATAAATTGTTTCTACTTAATGGAACATAAACGAGTCCTACTCATCTTCCCCCCCTTTTTTTTGTTTGTCTAAGTATGTGAGGTCAAGCTTCTCTCATTCTGAGAAGTAATCTACTGCTGTATGAGTTATAAAGATAACTAAGCATTATGAATATAGGGGGAATTACAAATAATATGTTATTCTCGGCGTAACTAAAGAGACAATTGCTTTTTATCTGGGTTTTCTTATTTCAGCAGTAGTTTCATATCTGAAATGGCAGCATAAAAACTGATAACCTCTTATTGACCAACGAACTGGATTCAGATAAGAAATGTACATTTGAACAAATGCTATAAATGACATGTTTGCTTAAAAATTTCGATATTGGACT
>KK122335.1:252087-265374 GCA_000611955.2 Stegodyphus mimosarum
TATGTGACACAAAGGAATTTATAGCAGTATTCTCTGTATTGTTCATATTGCGTTTGCATTTCATCCTGTCTGAGACTTTCAAAATGAAGTCCCACTATAAAAAATGTGCAAACAACAGGAGTAAAAAAAAATAGCAATGTGAAAATTCTATAGAAAGTTTTAAGGTTTTGGTAATAAAACTGTATCTACTTGATTTCCAGTCTATTGGCAGGTATTTAATATCTTTTTAATTCTATTAAAATTATTCAGTTGCCAAACTAATTTCCTTAAAAGTATTTGCATTCATTAAAATATATCAGTATTGATAAATCATTTCAAGTTCATCCACTTTTTTCCCTAATTTTAAAATCTCATAACTTTTATCTATTTGATATCTCTTTTGCCAGGTAGATGCATAGTTATTTTTTTTGAATTAATTTTGTTTATTTAAATAGCAGTGTTTCTTATGGTACAGATTATTTAAGTTTCCTTGAAGAAAAAGAATGTTATATTGCATTAGTTGGTCTCAAAGTACTGATACTTCTACTGTAAAACAAATATCTTAAGACAGAATTTATAATAATTCTGCCTGTTGAAATTAAGCCTCTGGAAGGGGGAGGGAATTACTATTCAATAATGTATAAATCAGGGTTCGTACGGTCTTTAAGAGTCCTTAAAAGTCCTTAGGTTTTTTGGAATCGATTTTTGGTCCTTAAAAGTCCTTAATTTTGACCAAATGCGGCAGGCGGTCCTTAATTTTAATCATCTGAAATTTCTATCTGTTTTTATCACTGCCATTTTGAATGTGATTTAGCATTTTGGACAAATAATTTTAGTGATTCATTGACAAATATAGTTATCATTTGAGTGGGTGAATAGGTTCATGGATTATAATTTGTTCCTATTTCTAATGTAAATGGTGGAATACTCACGTTTATGAGCAGAAGGTGAAACATAAGCATTTCAAAATTCTTTCATTTTTCCTAATGAAGAGCTCTTAAACAACTTTTTACTCTTGGAATTGTGAATTCTTTATTAAACCGTTCCAAATTTGGGGAGTTATCAACATTTTAGTGATTTTAAGATCAGTTTCTATAGAAAACTTTTAATTTGGAAATTTCCTGACGATATTTTTTTTAAAGCATTATAACATTGATCAATTTCATTAAAATAATGCTAATATATTGAAACTGTATTCAAGGAGTAACATGAAAATGAAGCATTTTTATTTTTCGGGCTCATATTATAAAGTGGCATTACTTTCCATTTTGGCGACTTATTATGCAGGATTTTGAATCTGAAAAATAAGCAAGGTAATAAATGCTTAAATTGAACCTTAGCACAATTCTTAGCAAAAGCAAACTAGTTATGTGATTCATTAAAAATGCATTCGTTTTATTTTTTTTTAAATGGTAAGAATTTCTTTTCTTTTTTTTTTTTCGTTTTGGATTCGTCTCAACATGCATCAGTTTTCTGTATAAAATTAATGTTACATTTTTTCTAAGGTATTTTTAAATAATAGGTTTATTTAAACCTTTATCTGACTGTGTAGTTACTTTCAGGCATAGCTATAATTTGTTTCACGTCTATCAGGGGTTTGGGACTATTTAATTTTTATCAGATGAAGTAAAACCTCATAGCTACCTAGTCGAGGGATTGACAAGTTAGCAGATGAAACAAGCAAAAAATAGTGGAAATATTGGTTTGCTTATTGAAGCACATTTCTTATTGTTAGAAAATCGTTTAAAGAGAAGGAAATTGATATAAATTAGACAGAATGCCTGGAAAAGTTTCAAATTAAAAAGATGCGCAATTATTTTGTTAAGTATTGTTGCTACAAAATTTTTAATGTGTAGTTAACATCGTTTAAGAATTAATGCCATAAATTACATATATTGTAAACTCTGACATGTTAATTGATTGTGATTTTAAGCGTGCTTTTTTAAGAAATATTTTTAAAAAATAAATTTAATAGTGGCCATGTAAATCTATAATGACTAAGGGTATCAAACTAGCTAATTTAATTATTTATAACTAACTGGTCACCCTTAAAAGTTATCTGCATTTCAAAGTAATTTATTGAATTTCATTAATCTACCCACGATCACAAAATACAGCACAAAAATTTAAAAATTAATGTAAAACTGAAGTCTGCATTTTGTGAAACTTATAATATAAAACAACTTATCACCTCTTGTGCTTTAGTGGCTAATTGGAACCTTAAACTATATTAACTGAGTTATAACCCTAAGTTATGACACTAACTGCATCAAACAGATACAGCACAACTAACTTTCAAAACTTGCTAACTGTGCCTACATCAGGCTTTCAGGTTTGTTCTGATTAGCAGGTCTCTTTCTAGGCAAGCAGAAGTGGTGGCAACAGCCAGTCTTCTGTAACGAATCACGCTGATTTTACTTCTCATTTTAACCTATGCCGTTTGATATAAAATCTACCTGTTATTTAGTAAACCTCTAAACTGAGCTAGTATGTGACAAAATGAGATATTAAAAAAAATCAACATAAAGCTAACTGTGGGTAAAACGTAAATAAAATGTCACTAATTCTTCTTTCAAACATGTCCAACTACTGTAAGGGTAAAGTATTTAATGCTACCTGATAAATTTTATAAAGTTGATTTTATTCTCAAATTAGTTTTATAATTATGTTTATTAAATTACGTTTAATAATAAGGCTTCTTGCCTTAGGATGGTATCACAAAAGTGAAGTTCAAGTATAGCTAGTATCTTTAATTGAATTTATTCAGTTCCCATTTGTTGATGGGTCCTTAATTTTTGTCATTTATGATCCTTAAAAGTCCGTGAGTACTTAATTTCCATGTGCAGAAATGTGTACGAACCCTGTAAATCTATCCGCAGCTGGAATGATTTATGATCATTAGACTTCCCCCGTTTCAGATGAGTGTATCAAAAAAAATCTGTAGTGTACCTTATGTGCACTAAGAAATAGTCTACAACATAATTTCTCATTTTTAAGTAGCCATGACTTAAATTAGAATGTTCTGCTGATCATCTTACTCTTTTTGCTTTTGAAAGCAATTTTTTTACCATATGTTACTACTAGTATATTTTATAATTTTGAGTACTAATCAAAATTCATTTAATTTTATATTGGTATTAAGTAATTACATTTTATTTGTTTTGGTAATAAACTGACTAGGGTGAAGATGATTTTTATCTTATTAACTGAAAGTTAAGTAAATGTTGGTGCTCACTAAATGAGGTGGATGAGCCTGATGTTGATTCATGCATAACTATTCTACTTGAATGTTTGGATATATGTTGGTAAGAAGTATCACGATGATACTGCTTTAAATCCCTCTGCACTCCTAAGATTGAGTGGGAAGTCTGCAGGTAAAATACTCACTAAAAATAAATTTCACAAATTGTCAATGTTTAAGAGGTAACGGGATAGAAAATTGCCATGTGTAATTTCCAAATTCTGAGAATTTCATCTGCAATGGAGTATACATAGTTAATTTGAACTGTATTTTTGGGGGGTAGATTTAGGAGGACTTCTTGTCTGCGGATCAGACACTGAGAAATACTGGTCTACAGCATTAAGAAATGTCATGTAATTAACATCAGAAATGCTTACAGTATTTTTATACAGTACTTAGTTTATTATCTGATGTACTTCTGTTTGTAATAAAATATATTCGTAAAATGCGGTCATATAGACATCAAGATGAATAATTCTTAAACATTTCAAATTTTTTCAGACAATGGCAGGTGATTTTATTACTAAATCTTCTCAAGACTGTAGCAAAGGCATTTATGCTTTATCAAGTGAGTGAGTTGCATGTTTTAAGTTCTATTATTCTTATTATTTGCATTTAATAGTTTTGTCATTATAGGTTCACTTCTGTAATGTATGCAGGGTTCCCACACTACCTGGAAAACCGGAAAAAGTCAGGGAATTTAAATGTTTTCATCAAAATCTGGAAAAATTGGAGAATTTTATACAGCGATCCCCCCCCCCAAAAAAAAGGGCAAGTTTTGTGCCGATGTTGGAACCGATCACTTTCTTGGCGAATTATTGTATCGCATAAGCGTAATTCGAGCAACTGGCGTAGAGCCAATTTTCACAGCTCCAATCAGATTGTCTTTTAGAAAGGCAAAGCAAGTTTCCAGTAACCTCAAGAATCGAGAGAGCTGCATATGCAGTGCATGTTGAACTAAAGAAAATGTGTATTCTCATATAAAAGAAAATCAGTTTAATCCTAGAATACGGTAGCATGGAGGTTAGGATAGCTTCCATGTATGTTACACATGGGATTGCCAAGGCCGTAGCGAATACTACTGATTTTACCGCAAAATTTTTTAAACCCCCTTTTTTCCCCTTCTTAATAAATGCCTTATTTGTCATTTTACAGTAAAAGAAAAAAATAATAATCAGTCATCTATCTAGGCTAACCATTTAATATAACTAGATTCACCAAAATATCGTTGATTATTGTAATTCAATTTTTAATTATTTTAATGTTATTTGTATCATTTAATGCTGCTTCTTCCCTCTAAATTTATTTATTATTAGTAAATAATACAAATTTCAGGAAATTTTCTCTGGCAAAAAAAAAATCCTGAAACTTCTAGCAGTATTATGACATACCATCACAAAATTTAATGCACATATTCTTTGCTTATAAGTGCTGCTAAATAAATATAAAATACCTGAATTTATTAAGAAATACCATTAAATAAATTTTTCCTTTGTTTAGCTGCAAAATATCTGCCAAAAAAAAAAGACATTTTTTAATTCACATTGGGTAGATTCTAATCTCACTCTCCAGTGGAGAAAACAACTCGTATTATAGTCATAACAGTAATGCTTTGGGGATTCTATATATATATGTCATATGTAATTGGTAAATTTTTGTGTTTTCAAGTGGTACCATAATTAATTTACTTCTTTGGCTAGCCAACGGGCATTACAGAGATAGACTGGAATTTTCTTAAAACACACCTTGAAAAGTCAAGGAATTTCATTCTCCTGTTTGAGTGGCAACCCTCTATATATGTTTTTAAATAAGTTTATTCTTCACCATCCCCCCCAAAAAGGATATTGTTGATGATGATAATTTCAGTGGTGTAGAGTCTTTCCATATTTGTCTCAAATTATAGTATATATATTTTAAGTTTAATCGATTAGGGCATTTTAAATTCAAAGATGTATCATGCATATTACTGATAGCATTGCACATAAATATTGTGAATTGCACATTTCGCCATAACAGCATATGTTTTCCTCTTTTTTCCCTCATCACCAAAAGTTAATTTTATATTTTTCTTTAGAAAAGTTGTGAACTAAATTTTTTTTTTTTTTTTTTTTTTTTATTTAAATATAGTACCAAAAGAAGAGTTACTTGGAATTCAAAACTTGGCTCTTTTTTTTAATCTCAAATACCAACACTTTACTATGGTGTTTTCCATCAGTCAAAAGAATTTGAATAATGTTGGCCTTAATTTTCTTGCTTCTTTTTCGAATGGTAGAAGCTTTTACAGATACTTTTTTTTATTGTAAGTTGAATGTAATTGTGAGGAATGGAGTGAAGTCAGCAATACAAAATATTTTTAAAATTTTTCTATTTTCACTAAAAGAAGCAGTATATTTGCTGGTATATGAACTTCATCATAAAATAAATCATGTCAAACGAGAAGACTGTGGCAGCTCAGTGGCCATTCGCTTGTGCTTCCAATCCTTGCACTAGAAAATAAATCCAAATATTGGCAGAAATGCACTCTTCCCTTGTATTGGTTCAACACCTAAGATCTTTTACTTTAGATATTATTGTAAAAGACATTATAGTTAGTATTATTGCATTTATGGCCTCTTTTAAAGACCCCAAGGCAGCAGTGTTTACCAGCCTCTCTCTAAAAGGGGGCCTAAAGAGCCACTTACAGCAAAACAAACTGGTGCTGAGCACCATGTTAATAATTTGGATATAACAAAGGCACACAGCTTCACACATCACGAAGAAATTATGAATAACATCACAAATGCTACTATGGTGCCTGACATGCTCCAAATTGCAACAAAGGGTCTAGCTTGATACATCGTTTATGGGGCTGCAGTCCACCGATGCAACAGTCAGTCACACTCGTAATGCATGGGCTGAAATGCAATGACCAGTCACATTTTTATCCACTGGTATCATAAAACAAATGCTGGAAGTTGTGTGGCAACCAATCAGTACTCTCACTGGAAAGCATCCAAATATCTGCTCTGGGTTGAACAGTGCACATTTTCTTGAGCAGTACCTATCAATTTTCTACATTGCAGACCTCCTTTTAGTTCTCAAGGTCATTAATGAGCTTCTCAGATGTGTGTAATTAATCGCAGTGGTGTAATTATCACCTTCACTATAAGATTTTATCATGAGACAGTGGATTCATAGTGAATTCTCTGTCAGGACCATCTCATCTGATATTTGTGTGACTCTTTTAAACTAATTAATTATATTTTTCTCAAAAAATTTTTTACTATTTGCTTTTTCTTTAATTTTCACATTATTAATGTAGTACATATCAAAGATGTAAGGAGAACCAATTTTGCATTGGGGAGAAAAATTAATATTATAGTTACATTTTTGGGTGGAGGTAAATATTTCTGAACAAGATATATGCATTATTATAAGATTAATGATACAGTTACATAATTGTAACTGTAATTAATATCATTTACATAATTGTAAGTCATGAAGTATAACAATTTATATGAAATTATTATTATATAGTTCTGAATGTTAGCATAAATGTAATACCTGATAAAGAAAAATGATCTCTGGTGAAGACTGCTAGTTTAATAAAGTAATATTAGTAAAAGAAATATTCTTTTACCAAAAAGTTAAAAATTTTTAATGCAAAAGTAACTTTTAAGATTCACACATTTTATTTTATAAATTATAAGAAAAACAGTTAGCCTCTTGCTTTATGTGTTTCTTTATGTATGATTTTAACCTCTTTCATTAAGATTTACTTCTGATGCAGACATTTTATTTTATATTTAGCTCGAGAAGTATTCAGTCTTCTCAACAGTCCACAATATAAACATGAAGGTTTTACAGTCAGCTGTAGTTTTTTTGAAATTTATAGTGGCAAGGTATGTCCTTTGATTTTAAAATCATCTCTAATTTCTTCCTTATTATTCCAAGTATTATTAGTAAGGAATCTGGAGACTGTAAAAAGTAGAATACTAATTTGTTGATTTCTGTGCCTTTCTATGATCTTAAAATGCCATCCACTTATTTTTTTAATTCTTAATAATGCAGTGTTCCTTCAGTTAACCCTTTATCGGTGCTTTACGATAAATAATTTTTGAAACAGAAATCAATAACAGCACAAATTAAAATTTATTTCCAACTGATTTGCATTTGAAATCTAAGTTGATTGTATAAGTAAATTAGCTCTTTTGGTGAATATGAATGGCATAATTCTCATTTCGGTTGCAAATTATGATTTCCATGAGTAGGCTCAGATGAATAATTTATCCCTAAAGGTGGAAAGAACTCTTCTCCCAGTAATATAAAAAATATATAATGATTCTGAAACTTTTACTATTTGCTTTGTGATTTCCCCCCCCCCGTCAGAGGGTTTGAATGAATGTATAATTCGTACTTTCACACAAATAAACTTTTATAGCAACACATACCATAAAGTAGAAACAGGAGGCATGGGGAAGAACATTTACTGAATTGCAGATCTGATAAAATTACCTTTTCTAATATAAATTCTGATTTATTAAAAGTACGTATGCATAATTCCACAATCTTGTAAAATAAATTTTATTTATAGTAGGTGTTGCTTAATATGATCAACTTTTTTTATAACAGTAAATGATGAGGAAAAAAAATTTTCAAAATAGTAATGGAATTTAACTAATTTAATATAAATATAACTAGAAACATATAAACAGGTAGTTCCACACCATTTTAATTAGGAAAATTCAAAAGTTCATTTACAAACTAATCGTAATGTTTCTGGAAATTAATTGACTAATGCTGTACCCCTAATCTTAATACTAGGAGGACCTTGTTAGAAGAGAACTTTCTAATCTAAAATTTCAAATTATTTAAATCATTAGTCACTTGTCAATTTTGTAATTAATTTGCAACTTTATTTTAATTTTAAAAATCTATAATATTTTGATCATATTAATTGAATTGTTGATCACAATAAGCGATATGTTTCCCATGCTTTCTAGTATAAGCAGGTGGGACTTCAGCAATTTGATAATAAATAACATTTGAATGATAACAATAACCTCGATCATATAAAATGCCATCTTCTATATATGTGTTTGTAAATTCTGCCATGCTTACTTTCTGTACATAATATGAAGAGCAGCTTGCTGTGTTAAAAGTATGTTTTAAATTTCATATTCTACTGGTATTTTAAAATTGCCTCTCTCTTTTTTTTTTCTTCCCCATATAAAGATTGCTTAAGTTATCTAATTTTTCTAATTAATGGTTTAATTTCTTGATGTTGTCTATAAATAAAAGGGGAAATATAATTTAATAAAATAATTATGCCCATATTTTTCTTTTTAACATTCTGTATATTTTGAGTTGATTGTTATTATTATTTTATTTAAAAGAAGAAAAAAATAACTTTTAAAGAGATAATTAAGTTTTCATATAAAATCATGTTTATGTTCCTTTGTAAACTTTGTTACATTTCATTGTGTAGTTTTAAATGAAGCTCATCCTTATATATCCATACAAAAATCTTAACTTCTTAGGTCTTTGATTTGCTTAATAATAAAGCAAAATTACGTGTTCTCGAAGATGGAAAACAGCAAGTTCAAATTGTAGGCTTAAGAGAAAAAGAAGTTAACACTGTAGAAAGTGTCCTAGATCTCATTAGTCATGGTAATAGTGTGCGGTGAGTAATATGTGTACTGATATGCTTTTGTTCCTATTTTTTATGATTTTATTCAGTTTTAAAGCTCATTTTTTAAGTGAGGATTACTTTACCAAAATCCTAAGGACCTTAAGTTGTCTTTTATGAAAGTAAGAGTATTAGATTTTGTAGTCATGCTAGAATTTTAATATTTTTAAAGAATTTAGATGTTTTGGATACTTAAGTTTTCTGTTGAAAATACTTATATTTATAGGGAAATTTTTTTAATTATTACTTATCTCATATTTGTGTATTTTCTTAACTTTAGAACATCTGGTCAGACATCTGCAAATCAACATTCGTCAAGATCACATGCAGTGTTTCAGATCAACTTAAAAAGGTAAAATTAATAAATTTATTTTAATCTTCCCAACTACATAAAAGAATATATAAATTGGCACACTGTACAAAATTAATCCCTGATTCCTGTATTCATGCCATTCCAAATTTTATGGTAGTTAATAGAAGCTGACTGCACATCCTTTGAGGCTGAGTTTAAATTTTAGGTAAAGCATAGGTGTTTGTGAGCTTAGTGCCTTCTTTCATAGTCAAAACTGGAGTGAAGCTTTAGGCCCACTATTCCCTCATATAATCATCTAAATTAAGGCATCCTTTTTGTATTGTTAGTCAATTTGCAGTTCTAAAATTTATTGTGTTCAGATTTTAAATCAATCTTTAGTTAAGAAGTCAGAAAATAAAGTTTTTCCCAAAAAAATCAAGTAAAGGTGGTAATAAAAGCATTTCTCTCAAATAATAAATGGTTTATGTTTAAAATAGCAGTCAAGACTGTTTTGTCCACATTAAACCTGGTAAAATTTTATCAGACTTTATCTCTCTCCTCTGCTTAGTGTGTTTTTGATCATTTCTCCCTTTAAATATATCCCTTAAAAACTAAATAGTGTAATACGGAAGCCCCCGTATTTTGTAGTTTTTCAATCCAGTATAATTCTTATTTCCCTCAGTTTTATTATGAACCATCATAAGAATAGTATTTTTCGTTATGAATGAGTATCTTGATACAAATATCTTCTGCAAAATAAATGGCAATACCCTCCTTAGATGTGATATTTCTTTTTAAAATCCTTACTCACATTTTTGAATGATTAAGGTGCATATTTCTTTCACTTGCTTCACATTATAAGAAAAAGTTTGATATTGTTTTTAGTTATTTCATTGTATTTTACATTAAGTGTGTAAAATTAATAAAATGATTTAATAAAAAAATCAGCTAAAAGTTCTTTAACAATATTTATATGATAGTTCTCAAAAGTATTTAATTATTTAAATATTTATCCCAGCAGCATAGCATCCTCTTAAAAGCTCTTAATTATTCTTGGAAATTCTCATTTTCACATTATTTTGCACTTGAAATCATCATCCCAAACAAAACTTTCATTAGCTCTTCAGAACCTGTAGTATTACAGGATGAAAAGCCTGGTCTATAGGGGAGCTTGAATTTGCTCAGTTCTTCAGTTGCATTATGTGTAGGCTGCTGAGTGTCATCATGTCAGAAAAAGGTATCATTTCAAAGCTTTTAAGACTTTTCAACTTGATTGAACTTTTCATTAGATTCAGCATCTCCCCGTAATA
The DNA here is from genome assembly GCA_000611955.2 of Stegodyphus mimosarum. Taxonomy (NCBI): domain Eukaryota; kingdom Metazoa; phylum Arthropoda; class Arachnida; order Araneae; family Eresidae; genus Stegodyphus; species Stegodyphus mimosarum. The sequence goes on from KK122335.1 coordinate 262,578, forward strand.
TCACTTATTCTTCGTAGTTCTGTGTTCCTTGAAGACAATAAAGAGTGGTCCTTCCTGATCAAAAATAGAATGTCAGCATCACCTTCCTCACACTAATGCAACTTTAAATTCTGAGTGGAGGAGAACTTGAGTGTTTCTAATTAAGTGACTGGCACTGTGACACTAGTTCAAAATTATGACACCATATATAATTGATTATGTGTGACTAGAAAGTCATCATCATCTGTACTATATTTCTGCAGACACTGCAAAGACATAGTATAGTTTTTTAGTCCTTAATGAAGGTGGAAGAGGCATGCTTTAAGGCTTCCCAGTCTTGTTGGATGAGCTAATTTTCTCAAAGCAATAACTGCATTTATGTACACAGTATTGTTTGACTGCCAATGACGATTATCCTTCTCTGAAGCACTTGTGAGTGATGTGCAGTATTCTCCATATACACTGGTGTGCAAAAATTAAGGATGAGACGGTTTTTTCAATATAACTTTGTACAAAAGCTTTCCAAATCAACACATTTAATACCGTAAGATCCCCAATACGTAAGGACATGAGTAATGTAAGCAACACTTACTAAAAGAGAAATCAGAGGGATAAAAAGAAGCTTTATTGAAAAAGTAGCATGGAGCGCAATGCGACTGAAGGCCGAAACATCCCTGTGATGGGTGTCCAGCAAGAAACATCCGGTCTTTAATAGGGGATATGATCTCCCCTGACTGCTAGGCAGGTTTCACATCATTTGTGCATGCTGGATATGTGGTTGTTAATGAGCTGTTGAGACACTGCTGCTCATTCCTCTTGTAGCACCAATCGCAGTTTCGGAATCGTTACTGGCGATAAGTTACGTGCTGCCACGGGTCTCCCTAGTAAGTTCCGTACATGCTTGACGGGATTTAGATCCAGAGACCTTGCCGACCAATCCATGTGTTCAATATCTTCACTCTCCAACAGCTCTTCGACAGTAACTGTGCGATGAGGTGGAGCGTTGTCGTCCATGAAGAGGAACTGAGGACCCATAGCCCTTGTGAAAAGACGCATGTAAGGAAGAAGAACCTCGTTACAATAGCAGTCCCAGGTGACGAACCTCCTTGGGAGATATGAAGGTCGGTCCGGCTACCAAGCATTATGTCTGCTCGAACGAGAACTCCGCGACCTCCAAAACAGTCCCTTTTGATGATGTTGAAGGGGTTATTGCGTGTTCCCCGCTCTGTCCAGATGTGTATGTGTCTAGAATCGCAACTCAGACTAAATCTGCTCTCATCTGTAAAGAGTACTCGTCCCCATTCATTGTCTCTCCAATTCCGGTGTTCCCGGCACCACAGAGAACGCCTTCTCCGATGGGCAGGCGTTAGAGGTACACACCGTACAGGGCGTCGTGCAAACAGACCACCACCGTGCAGTCTTCTGGCCACGGTAAAACGCGATATCGGTCGTCCAGTCGCCTGTGTCGTGTGTCTAGCGATTTCTCCCGCTGTCTGCCGCCTGTTTCTTCTGGCCTGTAAGGCAATATACCGGTCATCTGCGGGTGTGGTTCCTCGTGGGCGACCACTACTAAACCCCCGGATAGCTGTTCCTCTAGTTTGAAATTGTCTCCAAAGTCGTGAAACGACGCTGTGAGCAATTCCGAACTCTGCAGCCACACTTGTCACACTGCGGCCTTCCTCCAACTTTCCAATGTTTCGACCTGAGGTAAAAGCATCCAGATGTCATCTAACAGATTGATTATTCGCCATTTCTCGTTGAGGCAGCAACTCGGTGGGATTTTAACTGCTATACGGCGAGAATACTGATCTTACACCGACATCATGCTTTATACTACTCAGACACTCTCCCATTACGTCTACCTGCATATCTGTGCATGTGCTACCGTACATCACCTTACTTAATCTCCTGATTGGTCTTTCTGTTCGCTCTGCCTCTTCGTTCAGCTGATATGCTAATTTTTTGACTTCGTCCTTAATTTTTGCACACCAGTGTATTCTTGATATTCATCCACGAATTTCAGCGTCACCTAACCCTTCTATGTTTAAAAAAAAAAAAAAATTTACACTAACACTGATTTTTTTCCTCTATGTTTTTATGTTTCATCTCTGAACTTCTGCATGGACTGTGAATATAGATGGTTCCATTACCTTCTGCTTAGATTAACATTCAGCCAATTTCTGTCTTATCATGTGAGCTACTCTTGCCAATATGCCTAATTGGAGGATCACACAGTGGCAGGTCACATCAATTTTAAAAAGGGTTGAATCAGAAACATTTTATTTTTTTCTCTTTGGCAAATTTCGGCTGCAGAAAAGGTAAAACAATGTTATAAGAAGTATTTAAAGCAAAAATCAAGAAGTATGTATCACCAGTTCATCATTAAGGGCATCAAGGTAGTAAATTTAAAAAGTATTTCTTTTAAGACATCCCTAAGAAAAAAAAAAAGAAAGGTTAGGATTCATTTCTATACCAACAGTCATTTCCAGGCATTCTGTCAGGTGATGCTCTTATTGTAGATTGGCAGTTACTACCTCTGATATCTCAGGCACATAAGCGATTTTTAAATGGGTTTACTACTGTTAAATCCATTCACTTTTATGATACAATCTCAAGCAGTTAATTATTAATGTGTGTATAATTCTCTCTTTGCTTTTCCTCTTATTAAATCAGATTATTTTTTTTATTTAGCAACATTAGTAAAGTAATTCAAAATACTGTGCATGTAAAAATTTGTAAAGCTAAAACTCTTCCCCCATCTTAAAAATATGTTCAGTAAGCAGATATTATTTCGTTGAAGTAAAATTTTCTGTAGTAG
>KK122335.1:265392-319573 GCA_000611955.2 Stegodyphus mimosarum
TTTTCAATACTCTTGTTTGTCAAAACATATTATTTTGAGCTGTAGTAAACTATCAAATAAGAGTCTTTTGCTTTATCATTTCAATTAACTTTAACATTTATCTCTTATGTGAAGAGTTTTTAAATTTAATTTACATAAATAACCAGAATGTTATCTGGTACAATAAAATATATTTTGACAATTCTGGTTATAATTCGAAAATTTCAAAAGAAATCAATTTAAATTATTGGATTTTAATAATATATTTGCACAGGCAAATAATGTGAACTAGTTTTTGTATTAAGTTTGTACTCAAATACATTTTTATTTTAGACCCAATGGTCGTGTTCATGGCAAATTTTCTTTAATTGATCTGGCTGGAAATGAGCGGGGTGCCGATACATCTAGTGCTAATCGGCAAACAAGAATGGAAGGTGCTGAAATCAATAAAAGTTTGTTAGCTTTAAAGGTATGGGTTGACTTCAGATTAAAAGATTATGAATACATGTTTTTAGCCTTGTGATTTCTTTGCTGTATTAGGTATCTGCAGGAGTTGGAGCTGTTAAAAAAATTTCTGAAATTTTGTAAATTGTTTTGTTTTTTAGTCGTTATCCTAGAATTTCTAAACGTTTTTATTGCTTCTTCTCATATTTTTTTTAATGTTGTAATCTATGTTCTTTCAAATGTCTTTTAACTTTCTTTTTATTATTTTGGCCTGAATAATCTAAGGTCTTTAATAAAAAAAAGTCATTATTTATTTACTGATTAATAATTAATTAATTTACTTAGTGATTTTGTGATGCTTAGGAGCAAAATAAAAATTTGCTAAGTCTTCAAGTGTGATTAGTTATTAAAATGAATGAAAAACTGTACCATATTTTCACAGCAGCTGAGTTATGGATCTGTGAAGTTGATTTTATCATATGATTGCTATTTTGCTTTCCAAATATGAAGTCCCAAATATTAATAATTTTTCAAAATGCAAGGCAAAAACAGAACTCTTATCTTTCTTTGCAAAAATTAAACTGGCTTATCAAAAATGAATCCGGTTTAATGCAAAACTAAGGCAAAGTTTTTATAATTGTTCCGTGATTTCATACTTATCCATTATTGACGCTACATCCCACTGTCTTTTGCAACAGTGTATGTGGACTTAATAATATAACAAGATCTTTAATGGCATCATAAATCTCTTGAAAATTTCTGTCTATTCTAAAATATATTGGTCAGTTGCATAATGGATAGTCAAGCTTTTACTGCATACTGGTAGGAACATAGGTTGAAAATAATCTATTTTAAAGGGGACTAGACTAAGGTAGGTGGTTTGTAGAACATTCAAATTTCTAAAAGTGGCCCCTCTTGAAAAAGTTTGAGAAATGCTGTCTTAATGAAAATGTCATAATTTATGAATGATTAGAATATCCATACTTAGTGAATACAATAATTTTTCATTAAAAATGTTTTGTGTACTGTTATTTTTCAGAGTGTAAAAAGTTTATCAAATTATTTTAATTTCTTCTTTGTTTCATTAGGAATGCATCAGAGCATTAGGTAGGAAAGGTGCTCACCTTCCTTTTCGAGCAAGTAAACTAACTCAGGTTTTGAGAGATTCATTTATTGGTGACAATTCTCGGACTTGTATGGTAAGTTTCCATTTCCTGGTCTAAGAAAATGTATTGAAATTTATTCTTGTATTTTAATGTGCGTAAATCTTACTTGAAGCGTATATTGTTAGGTGTTTATTGTGTTGATAAACATCTTTAATTCATATGGTATTTAAAAATTTCTTTTCTGTCAATCTGAATTTCTTGTGACCTGCTTTTTTATTAGTTTTTTAGCCTAGAAAAAGCTTGGATTTTCTTATATATTGGAATAATAAGGTTTGATAAAAAAATATATAATTATGTATATTGCTGTTTATTGCATCTATTATAAGTTTTCATTTTATTTGTTAGATTTCAAAAGCATGTTGATTTTCGTAAATAATACTTGAAAGAAAGGGTTAACAAATAAAATAATTCTATTGAAATTGTGTTCAGCTTTCATTCCTGAATGGGTGGTTGTTTTTTGCTTCTTCAACCTGTAATGGATCAAATACATTTTAATAATATAAGAGTAAATAGGTGTGAAAAGAAAATTTTAATGCTTCTGTAATCTTATATTGTCACACTCTGTTCTCTAATGAAGTTAAGATTTTATTTTCTGGATGGGTAAAAAACCTACTTTCATGAAGTGATTTTTGATACAAACTTCAATAATATCTTTCCATATTTAACAAAACATAAAAGGCATCAGATATAAACATTTTTACTGGAGCTACATTTTATCTGTAGAGCAGCAAAAACTTTCAAAATTAATATTTTCAGAAGCGTTTTGTGCAACAGGAGGAGAAAATACCACTTTGTATTGCTGATATGTCAGGATTGTGATTATGAGTCACTAAACAAAATCCAATTCTCTTTTCATTTACATGTCCTTCTGAAAGCATCTTTGAAGAATGCATGAAAGTATCATTTTGATATCTGATATACATGCACACACTGTTGCAATATATACACTCTTTTATATATGTGCATCCGGAAAGGATTGAGTCACAACTATGAAACTCTGTAGTAGTATAGTGTTTGAACAGATAAACAAATGATCAAAAACTGAGGTGAAAAGAGTTTTTTTTTTTAAATTTTTTTATGATTATCAATACAAAGTATGTAAAAATCAGTAGATGGTAAAGCCATCCCTGGCAGCTATGCAAGCTGATATTCAATTGGGCATGGATTTTATTAAGTTGCCAGTGTAATGGATCAACTGATCAGCAAGTTGGAATGTATTTGTACACGGCTGAGTTTGCCTGCCTACTTCCCAAACATGATTGATAGGCAACAGGTCTGGAGACCTGGCAAGCCAGTTAAGGACATTAACACATCAAAGACATTATTGAGAAAGTTGTGCTGCTGGAAAACAGAAACTGGACGATCTGCTGGCATAGACAGTGTGGTCAGCTGCAAAACTTCATCAATGTACCTGGAAGCAGTCTTAGTACTTAGCAGCATGACTAATGGTGAATGCCTATTCTAGATGATCGCTCCCCAGACTGTGTGCCGCTGGTAACAAATGGTACCGGGGACTGCTGACCTCTCCATATACGGACATATATGCGGCAGTCATCAGCATTGTGTAAAAAGCATGATTTGTCACTGAAGACCACATTTCTCCAATCAGATATTGTCCAGCTTGAGCGAGAGTGTCTTCACACAAGACAACACTGGGCTTATAGCTAAGTGTCAGTGGAAAGCACCTTAATGGACATTGAGATCTGAGTTCTACGTCACTTAGTCTTCTGTGAAGCGTATCCCTGGATATCCCAGGGTTCCTGCAGGTTGGCAGATAGTGTTTGAATCGATGAAAACTTAACTGTTGGTTCAGATGTTGCAACTCTTCGAATTGCATGAACTTCTCGCACATTGGTGGCCCGAGGACCTTCCGATTCAACTATAGCAGATGGCTGACTATGCCTTCACTGAGCCACTGGTTTCATCAACAGACAACAACCATATCACTTCAATCAATATTCAGGCCAATCTGCCTGTTTGACCAACCAGCCTCTTTTAGCCCTCTGATGTGATTTCTCTCAGAGTCTGACAACTGTTCGTAACACTGTCATGTATCCAAGCTGTCATCACTATTGTAAATGCTCGTCACTCTTTGCTCATGCTCTTTTACAGTCTACTAGCTGTGTACTTCAGCCACATATTATATTGCTCCACATTGCTGATTGGTGCTGCAAGTTTAATTATTTATACAAATCACCAAACCACGTTTGCATGCTGCATTTCTTAGTTGCAGCTCAATTTTTTATGAGTGCTTGTATTTTTTGTAACAGTGTATTTTCATTTTCACATGTCTTTGAAATGAAAAAAGTCCTTTTTAATTTATTGATGATCAGAGGGAGTAATTTTTCAGCAGCTTTCCAGCAAAATATGGTCATAAGTCTCTCTGCAAAGTGTGTAACATTTTTACTAGTTTCATCATAGGAGGCAGAAATTGTCTTGGGCAGATTCTTTGAGAGGCGAATCATTTTTTCACAGTTAAAAACGTGTGTAGGCTCACCCACATTCATAATGCTAATATTTTTCCGCCATTCTTAATGTCAAAGAAAGGGGGAGAGTGTCTATCTATTTTGAAAGTCTGTGCTGAAATTATTGCTGTCTTAAGAACTGAATCAGAGCACCAACACATTTTCTAGGTGGTTAAATTTTCTAATTTGTATCATGCAGAGTCTCTTGGTATGAATTTCATATTCACGATAATACAATCTTTATTTTTCAAAATTTGTTTTCCTTTTGTTGCAGGTATTTAAAATTATTCAGCTAAGATTTCTTTAGTGGACTAAGTATCTCTTTCAGGCTTTCATCTTGAGTGAATGATGACTTTGTTGTTTATCTAGCCCTTTTTAAAGCTGAAAAATCGATGAATTGTAACCCCAGTAGCAAATAAATTATATGAAGACAAATAATTTGCTCTCGATCGATTATCATTAATCCTGTCTTTGATTTTTTAATGCCTTAGGTGAAATCCTTAATAAGTGTGCAGAGGTGTATCACAGATCCAGGATTTAAAAAAAAAAAAAAAAAAAAAAAAAAAGAAAAACCATCATAGAAGTTTTAAGAACTTCAAAACACAACCACATATAAAGAGAAACCAACATAGAAACTGAATTTCCTTAAAAAATGTGAAAGACTGTCAAGAAAAGCATTAAAGTAAAAATCATGTTTATACTAAACTGAGAGCTGCTTTTTTAACTAGACATCAAAATAAGAATCGTGTTACATTATTTTGGTGTACCTTTCACCCAATACATCCGAAAATTGATATGCAATTAGGAGATTGTTATAATGAGAAAAAGAGATGTTTTATGAATTTAAAAAATGTTTGAAAATATATCCAAAAGCTAGTGAAGTTTGTTAGCTGCCATGAACACTTTTCATTCATCTTAAAATCAGATTCTTCTATATTTAAACTTTCAGAATATAAAGTATTTATATTATTATAAATATTTTTCATTTATCATAATTTAATTTTTTCTGGAAGTACCAAACAGTTAAACTAAGGAAATGTGTGTTTATTTTTTAACAAGATAAAATCTTAAAATTAGTGTTTTCACAATGAAAGTATTATAGCAGAAAAGTGATTAAGTGCATATATCATAACATTACATTTATTTTTGTTATTAATACTTGTAATTGCATTTTTAACTATTAAAAATGTCAGAGTACTAGGAATAATTTTTAAAAAAAACATTGTGTTATGATTATTATTATTTGTATTATTTTTGGTGAGTGTCATGTATGGAGTTTGTAACACAAAAATGTAAATGTCATTTTAGATTGCTATGATATCTCCTGGAATGAATTCATGTGAGCATTCTCTGAATACATTACGATATGCTGATAGGTATAAAATGCTTCATATTTAGTTTCATTTTTAATTTATATTAAATTGCTCCTTGGTTTTAGATTTATTCACATTTATTTTTTTATAATAGAGTTAAGGAGCTAGGTGTGGAAAATCCAGAGTTGAAAACAGCAAATGGTGAACAAAATAATGAAAACAATGATTTAGCTCTCCTGTGTTCCTCCAATGTAAGCATCATATGCTGTTTTTCATTTACTTTCTTAGGAAATATATTACATGAAAGTTGTTTACAGAATAATTTAATATTTAAACTAATATAGCATTTTATATGACGTAGTTTCTGATTTAAGTAAAAACAAAATAAAGTTACCCTCTTTTGGGGAAGGGTGAGGCAGTTTAAAAAGTAGTGTCAAGTTTGTTCTTTCTCATAGGACATAAACACTATGAATAGTAATTTTTAATGGAAAGTTTGTACCAAATATATATATTTTTTTAAATGAATGTAGTTCCCCCCCCCCTCTCATTACTTTCTCAAAAAAATTCTTTTTTATCAACAAATTATGGAAATCTATATTTAAAAAAATTATTTCAAGTTTTGAAAGATTTATTATTAATTTTCTTTTAATTCGATATATATAAACAGAAAGAAATAACTACTAATGAGAATTTTGTATCAGATTGAGTATTTATGTATTTGATGATTTTCAGTAATTATGTAAAGTGTAATGTGCTAAAATGATTAAGAAAACTGCATAACTAATGTAAAAAAGGAGGGACTGTTTTAATACTGTGTTGAATAACATGGCCTTTTTTTCATCCCCCATTGAAGAGTATTTTTATCTTATTATGTTACCTAAAATTGATAATGTGATACCTCATAATAATTATCTTCATAATAAGCAAACTACAGTGATCTAACCATTTATGTTCATTCAGCTAATTTGATTGTAAAATTTTGTTATATACTAGTGAACATAGAAAACTCGAGTATACTTTTGATGTATGGAAAAGAATATTTTTTTATTTTAACATACAATTAACAGTACTTCCATGTTATACAGTAGGAGGTCCAAAAGCTGGATGTCCAACATCCGAAATGATCTAAAATATGAAATACCAACAACTCTTGTATGTTTTACACTAGTGTATTTGATACTTTTTCATAAAACATGGCAAAAATCCCAATTATTAATATCACTTTGGTACTAAATAAAATGTTTCTCCATTTCTCCACACTCATTTACTAGCATGAAACTATATGATCAATAATTTGGTTCTGTAGCCACCTTTTTGCTTGGCTAATATCTCAAATCGAAATGTTTTACATCAAAACATCATTGATACAAGATCTTAGGTTAATTTTTCAGATCCAGACTGCAAATAATTTATATAACCATCCTAGGAAGTCATTATTTACTGTTTTTTGCTTTTATCACTGCATGACTATCAGCAACTGATTCATGCAGTGACGTCTTAACTTTTTTGAAATTACACTTGGTAATGATTTCAGACTTCAGCTAACTGTGCTACGAAGTGTTGAAGGTGTTGATGAGCCAAAATTTAACAGAATTTTCTTTCCATATTCAAAAAATAGATTTCGTAAATGATATCCATAGCCACATATAGGGCTGTTTGAATTCAGATAAGCTCGGGACTGGCACCAGAGCTAGTGTGGCCGCACCAAGCAAGTGTAAGGAACAAAATTAAGAGATGGCAAAATCCTAAGAATTAAAGGAAGGCACTCAGATGGGAAATCTAGAAATGGCAAAATTTTTTAAATGTAGGAAAACACTTGGCAGCAGAATTTAGGATCTGTACATTTGCCAGGCCACAAAATAGCTAGATATCTGGATTAGTCTTAAAATATGTGTGGGAAATAGGCAAAAGGATAATAAATTAACTAATACGATTCAGGTTTAACTTTCTTAGCTGATAGAAGCAAGACAAAATTTAGCAGAATGTCATGTTCAATTTATCAGCTATGTGTAATCGCCAATAGCGTATGGCAAATGTTAACTAAACTTTATGATGATAGCTACAAATCTGAATGCTTTCAAATATTGCAAACAAAAAGCAAAATTTGCAATTAATGGACTTAGTGAAGAAATGGGGAGAAGTAATAAACAAAGATGATATCACAGAAGTTTGTCACTGCAGTGATGGTGCTGCAGTCAACTAATGAACAGCAAAATATGAAGTTTTTCATTTTGTGGCAGTAAATTTGGCAACTTACATTTTGTTAATAGATGCTATAAAGCACTGTTTTTGAACCTTTCTTAGCAAAAGCAGAAAAGCTACTGTAGTTGTTTTTTAAATTGATTTGTCTTTGCTTATATTTTTTCATGACTTTTTTTCTATCTAATTATATCAGAATATTCAAATGTGTATCAGTTTTCTGTGTAAAATTCACATAAAGCTTTTCTTTTCACTTTTTTCTGATAACACTAGACAACAAATTTGAACTTTTTATTTGTATCCTTGATATAAAATATGTTTTTATATAGAAATTATGGTGCGAAATATGAAATTCAAAAGTTAGCTGTGTTTTTTATTAATTTTTAAACACGTGATAAAATATTATTTGAAAGTTCTTTTCTAACAATAAATAAGCCTTTGTTTTGCTACTCAGTGATATACTACATCTGGAGCATCTCTGACAAGTGTCCAACAATAATTAGCAAGCATGGAAGAGCTCCATTTTGCCTGATAACTTTTCTATGTGTCTGTAATCTGCTGGTGAAGGCACTCATTGTGTTCATCACTAACCGCACGTCAGTTATTTGGGAAAATATCTAGGTGATAATCAAGAAAATGTAATTTCTAAGACATGTTGCAACATGGTTTGTTATACGATACCAACAGTTCCTCCACGAGTTTAACGTAGTTTAAAGTCCTTGGTGTTTCCAAGGAGGCTAGCAGCTACTTGTCAAAAATTTATCCAAGCATTCTTTTCGTCACCTGCTAAAAAGTTTTCAAATATTCTTCCTTGAAGAGATTTTGGATGAGTGGCCCAAGAAAAATGCCTTCCTTTATTTTTGCTTCGTTTAGCCTATAAAATTTCCCTTGAAAGTATTGAAATGCCTGGCCAGTTTTATCCATTGCTTTCACAAAATTCTTCATTAGCTTTAATTTAATGTCTAGTGATGGTAGTGATATATTTGTTGGGTCAATCAATGACATCTGCTGCACATTCTTTTGTCCTGAAGGACTGTCTAGTAGGCCATTCTTTCTTTTTTAAATTAATTGCCCTTGCTCGACTATCCCATTCACACAAAAAACTGTGGAATTTTATCTATCTTTGTTGCACTTCTAGTGAAAGAGCAACTGCTCTCAAATCTGTACACACTTGCCATTTATAGTGTTTGTATTTGATACACTTTAGGAGATTCTTCAAATTTTCATATGATTCTGTCATATGAACAGCGTGGTCAAGAGGAATTGACGATAAATTGCTTTCGATCTGTAGCAGAACAACTTTTAAGCTTAATGTTGAACCATCTATGAGCAATCTCCGTTCTTCTAGTTTATGATTCATATAGAAAGCACCGAATAAGCCGTTTACCTCCTTGAAAAAATTTAAGTCTCCATCAGTGTCGAAGAACAACATCAAATCTTTCTGATGAGTACAAAGTTGAGTTACCACCACACCATTTTCCGAAAGATCTCACTGCCTGTAATCTTGACCCTAACAGTTCCACCTTATTTTTTGACAAGTCTTGGTCTCTCACTAGATAGTTTAATTAGCCTTGACTCATCCTGTGAGACTGTCTAGGTGAAATACCGGGTGCTTTTTTCCGATTCTGTATCAGAGGTATAGGTTTCTGGCTATTTAGGAATTGGCAAATCATCACCATGATGTATTGATCGTATAGCAGGTACTATGTTTGGATGCATTATAGCATACTTCTTTTCTTTGATACACCCGTTCACTGTCTTACAGGAGGCACAATGCAGATATAGCCATCGCTCATGTGATCTAACGGCTCTCTCCGTACCATTGCGACAGCAAAGGCATCATTATTTTTTGTTATTTAATTAATTTTGCAGACCGGAAGTGCATTAATTACAACAGATGTGGGAGGTCCAGGATTTGTCTTGATTTCCCACTTTGCAACCAAAATAGAAATTGTAAGCTTTTTTAACCATTGGAGGCAGGTTGCTCTCTACGAAGCAAAAGTCACCTGACCACAAGTACAACAAAAGTGTTTACATTGTTAACACATTCACGAGGCATCTCGCTTAAATGCTGTCTTACAACTGACCAAAGAAGAACTATGCAACAATTTGTGCTGATTACATCATTCTTTTCAGGGTGATGTGTTCATATATTAGGCATATTTCATTAGTGTGCGGATAAATGCTAGTCCATAGATCTTTGAAACGGGAACTAATAAAAAAAAATTTAACAATTATTTTCATGTTCAGTAGATCAAAATTAATAGGTATTAGTCATTTTTATCTCTTGACACTTCTTTGCTGTTGACTAGTGTATTGATCATGTAACTTTTACACACTGCCTGATCCATCAAGAGGCCCTTGCAGAGGCGGGGATGGCAGTTTATTAAAAAGACCATTATTTGGAAGAACAGGGTGGAAAATGATTCGGTGGAAATGTTTCAACTATCAACAGTTTTATAATTGTAAAAATTTAGTTACAGATCGCTTAAAAACAGTAGAAAAATAGATTCACAAATACTTAACATTGAATTTTGATTTCAGAAAGTTATCTTAAATACAAAAGCCACTTTTAATTGATATCAGAAAGATTAATCACCTGTCATCTAAAGCCCATGAGGAATTTATAGAGCTCTTGACTAGATGTATCAAATATTGCACCAAGATTTAATTTATGCAGCAAAAAGCAAGGATATCGTCTCCTTAAAACATGGTGATGTAATTTAATTAATACTTGAAACCAATCTAAAAGCTACTTCATTTCATATGTATATAGTTTACCAAAGAAATAATTATTATGGAAAAATATTTGTATTTTTATCTTTATTCTATATTTAATATCTGGGGTTGCGAAAAAGTCTCAATGATAAAACGGGATTTTATCAATCGAAAAAGCTTAAGAAGCCCTGGTTTAAAAGATTCATCTTAATATGTCTCAGTACACTATACACAGGGCTGGCACTGTTTATTTTGCGTCATGGTGCAATCTCTGTAATCCCTAAATTTTCCTGCCTAATGCTTGTCCTAAATTCTAAATTGTACCATCCCTAAATTTTATTGCTCGCCACTTTACTAAATTCATACCGGCTCTGGCGACAGCCCCCAACCATATATTATTTCATAGTTATTCTCAGTATGCATATTATTAAAAGCAAAAATAAGCAGTTTATTCTATGTATTCTAATTACATGCAGTTTTTTTTTTAATCTTGAATTAAATCTGAAAATTCTAGAATGAGGAGAATACTTATTGAGAAGGATATTGATCACATAAAAAGGGAATTAGTCTTTAAAGAATATTAACAACATGTTGAAATATTTAAAAATTAGGAGGGGAAGCAGAGACTAGTTGGAACATTGATTTGTTTATTGAAGCAAATAAGCTTAAAAAAGGTTCTAAAGAGAAGAAATTAATATTTTCAAATTAAAAAGATGCATAAATATTTGTTGTGTGTTATTGCTATAGAAGATGTTTTGTAGCTTTTATTTTATAATCATCCTAATATTGTTTTACAATCAATGTCATAAATTATACGTGTGATGTTCTTAGATTGGAATTTTAATAGTGTTTTTCTAACAAATACTTTTTTAAATAAAGAAAATTAATAGTAGTAATGTAAATCTATAACATTTAAGGGTTAACTACCTAATTTAATTATTTGACCTATTTGCTCACCCTGAGAAGTTATCTCACCATTTTAAGGCAAGTTATTGCTTTTCCTTAATACTTAGTTTGAATACAAGTTATAATGCAAAATTGTAAGACATCTAATTATTCTTTACAGCTAATGAGACTCGAAATAATATACAACAACTTATCGCCTCTAGGGCTTCAACAGCTTATTGGAACATTACAGTTTATTAACTGGATTACAACTCCTGTGATACTAACTGCCTCAGACAGACAAAGCCAAACTAGCTTTCAGTGTGTACTAACTGCACCAATGTTGTCAGCAAATCTGTCTCTAGGAAACCAGCAGCGGTGACAACAGCCATGCTTCTGTTACGATCATGCTATTATTATTTTGTTTCTTATTTTAACCTAAGCCACTTGATATAAAATCTGCATAAAGCTCTGGAGTGAACAAGTATTTAAAAAGAGGCATAAAAGAAAGAGTCAGCATAAAGCAAACTGTTAGTAAAACTTAAGTCACTAATCTACTATATATAGGACAATTTTAAGTGTAAAATATAACTTTCAACAAGTTTTGTAACTTACTGCTAATTACTTGATAAATTTTATGAATTTGAATTTATTTTTAAATTTCTTTTATAATTATTTTAAATATTAGGATATGTTTAATAATAATGCATTTTACCCACAGTTATGTTTTATTCTTAGAATAGTATTGCAAAGAGTAAAGTTCAGGAGTAGATAATTGCTTTAATTTATTCATTTCTCATTTAGGTCCTTAATGTTTTTCATTGATGATCCTTAAAAATACCTAATTTCTATGTCAGAAATGTCTACAAACCCTGTAGTATGGTTCTAAATCTAGAAAATACCGCTACCCACATTGAAGTGACTGAGAGGCTGCTGAGAATAAAAAAAATTGGTTGACAATTTTGTGAGAATTCAAACATGGCAATTATAGGACTTCATCAATGGAACTTTGTATTTGAGCAAGAAATAATGTCTATCTACATAATTAAAGAAAAGTTATTAGCGCAAGAAATGAAGCAATTTAAACAGCTTATGTGTAAAGAAATTTTTAATAAAGCAAATAAATATTGACTTTTTTCCCCGAAAATTTTAATTCCTCTAAGGTCATAAATACTTTATTATTGCATACACCACTATTTCATAATTTTAATTTTGTAATTTTAATATATAATCTTACTAGATTTAAACTGATGATCTAATATACAGGATCATTGAAGTCCCAACGAGTATGGATTTCAAACTTTTTACTGTAATAACTCTGATGAGAAACAGCCTCCTACTTTCACCTATGTAGTGCTCAAGGCTCTTGCAAATAATGAACGAGCTTGTATTTTTGCCACAGTAAATGCCTGAACTATTCTGATTAGGTCAGACAAGTGAGATTTATCACAAACAATAGGAACAGGTGGTTATTGATCTGCTTATGTGCGTGTAGTTTGTTTCTTCAATGAGATTTCTTTCTGTTGCTAAATATTTAATATGCATATTTTCAATTATTCTTCATTAGAAAAAGATGCTATAGGCATCATATCAGCTGTGATAATGTTTTTGGCCCTTTTTTTAGCAGCATTTGACGAACTGCGGTCACCAAAATGTATCTGCTTAAAATTAATTTCATATACCCTCTTTTATGTTCTTTATTTTTAATAAATTATGTATAAAATTTTATTAAATAAGCTAATAAATACAAAGTTATATTAAATTACTTCTGCATGTATAAGATACATTAGACATTGAATGGCTTGCTTGTGCACATTGATTACCATTTGTATGTCACTGAGGACGAAATGTAAGAGTTGCCGTTTTTTAAATGGTGCTGCCATGTAGCGTTGAAACTCTCAGTTTTCATATTTGAATGTTAGCAGCTATGGTTTTAAAGTTCATTAAGAGAAATTCTGGGATCAGAGACTAGGAGCTTTGCACGAAGATGCAGGCTGTTGTATTATCCCCAGGTAGTCGCAAAAAGTGGTTTTTAATATCTTTATGCGGTCTTTTGCTGTGATTCCTCTCCCTAGTGAACCACCATTATGAAACTTTATTACTTTTGTGGCATTGTGCAGATGTTAAACATAGCCATAAAGAGAAATCCAGCTCAATCATTTAGATGCCATTGGGGATGCAGTAGATACCATCTTAAACTTGTTTAACCAGGCAGGAAGATAAAGGCACAATATGTCAATTGCCTTACATAAAGACCAGTTTATTTTGCTAATGTCTGTTGCCGGGTCAGACGTGAGTTGCAATTGCATAATAGCTTCATTTTCATTCATAGCATTAATTCATTTTCCTAAGAAAGACAAGATAATGGTCTTTAAATAGTAGCCTTTGGATGCATTTACTGGTTGTTGGCTAATATTTCTCATGAATTCTCCATGCCCTTCAGTTAGTATTTTAGGGAATAACTTTAAGTTTGCAGGTGTTCATCTGTGATTTGCCTTAACTCTATAGAAAAAAAATTATCATAAGCGAAACAATTAGTTTTCCTAACTTGCTAGATGGTTAATGTGCTTATTGCCTACAGGAAAAGGCCAACTGAGTTATATGATTAAATGATGATTTTAATTAATCTAGATATTTGGAGCTTTAATGTGCTTTTTCATATCTCATTTTCTTGGGTAATTATTCACTAAATCTTACATTAGCAGATGCATATATACGAGGCACGTCCAGAAAGTAAGTTCCGTTTCAATTTATCTCCGCTGCAGCTCTGCGATCGCAGTTCCGCACATGCGCAGTAGACGCTCTGTATCAAGGATAAGAAACGCGCGCCATTTGGAGATCGCTGTCAGTCACGTACGCTTTGTTGTGCTTGTTTACAATGTCGGTGTTGATTGAAAATCCCGCCGCTTGTGAAATCAGATCTGTGATTCGTTTTCTGAATGCGAGGAAAGTGAAACCTAGTGAAATTTATCGGCAAATTTGCGATGTTTACGGACTAAAAGCGATGAGTGTTTCAATGGTGAGAGGATGGGTCCGAAAGTTTAATGACGGACGTAGTGATCTGCACGATGAAGAACGAAGTGGGCGTCCATCTTTGGTTACAGAAGAACTGGTTCACGCGATTGATGACAAGATCCATGAAAACCGAAGGTTTACAATTAGTGCTCTCGCTATGGAATTTCCCCAAATTTCACGATCACTAATGCATGAAATTGTTACCGAAAAACTGAAATTTCGTAAACTTTGCTCACGTTGGGTACCAAAGATTCTTACTGAGCAACACAAAACAAAACGGATGGGTAGTGCACTTCAGTTTTTGACCCGTTATGCTGAAAGCGGTGAAGAATTTCTGACACAGATAGTCACAGGAGATGAAACTTGGGTTTCTTACGACACCCCTGAAAGTAAGCGGCAATCAATGGAATGGAGGCACACTTCATCCCCAGCAAAGGTTAAGCCGAAGCAAATCTTGACACCTCGAAAAATGATGTGCACAGTGTTCTGGGACTGGAAAGGCATCTTACTCATTAATTTCTTACCGCGTGGTCAAACAATCAGAGCAGATGCTTATTGCGAGACACTTCGGAAATTGCGCCGTGCAATTCAGAATAAGCGCCGAGGATTGCTGTCAAAAGGTGTTGTTTTTCTTCACGACAACGCACGACCACACACTGCAAATGTGACGAAAAACCTCCTACAGGGATTTGGCTGGGACGTGTTTGACCATCCTCCGTACAGCCCTGACCTCGCTCCTAGCGACTTTCATCTGTTCTTACATCTTAAGTCTTTCCTTGGCGGTCAACACTTTAACAATGACGACGAGCTGAAAGAAACTGTTTCCAACTGGTTGAAGACACAGGCGGCAAATTTCTATGAAGAAGGTATACAAAAACTTGTGCCACGCTATGACAAATGCCTGCAATATTTCGGCAGTTATGTGGAAAAGTAGTTTAAGAGTTGTTGAATTTTGTGCAATAAATAACTTTTCTGTAGCTGTACACAATTTACTTTTATTACCAAACGGAACTTATTTCCTGAACGTACATTGTATATAAATGTTCACCCTCAGCAGCATTAAATTTCAGTCCAATTAGCATATTGATATAGTTTCATGTAATATTCAATTGGTAATTATGTGTTAAGAACTTTTTAAGTTTCTACACCAATGTATCAAGAAGGGATGATATGCTAGGGCATAGGTAACATTTATTATGTTGTATATTACTTTTAATTGATATGAATCTGTTCTAACAGTTCTCATGAAATAATATAATTTTCAGGAAGGTGAATTATCAGCTGATCTATATTCATTTCATGAAGCAATATCCCATGTACAAGAAATGGAAGAAGAAGTCCTTGATTCTCATAAAGCTATGATAGAAGTAAGTTAAAAGTTAAACATTTTGATATTTTTAGGCGTATGCCTTTTGATCCTTTTAAGCAAAAATAAATAAATAAAACTAAAATAACAAAGTTTTGACAGTCAAGTAAGACATGTATATTCTGAGGCAAAATAATTTCATTTCAAAGAAAAAAATATATGCCATATATAACGCTGAGCTGTTGAAAACCTTATTGTATATTTCTATCCAGTTCTGACTGAGCAAATTTAATTTCAAGTTCTTTGGGTATTAACAAATTCTCTTTGTACACTTTATACATACATGAGCCCACCATTATCTAGATGGTAAAGTCTCTGAACACTGGTAACTCAACTCCAGGGGAACAGACTAGCTGCATCTATATGTAATGTGGGTATGAGCAAGTTTCCATAAAGGAATCTCTCCCTTTAGGCAGGTAGCCCTTGAAAGCTTTGCCCTAATCAAATAAAACAAATTGATATATATTATATATAAGTTATAGATTATTATAACTTATGTAATATATATAAATATTTATTTATAATATATATATATTATATAAGTTATAGATTATTCCTAGTAAAAAGTGGTACACATATCTATTGTGCAAATTCTTTTTCCAACATTTTTTTTTTTAAATCTTTATAAATACCAGCAATTTTAAAAGGGAATTGAATGATGCTAAGCAGAGTTGCTAGTTTATTTTAAATATTCAATTTGGAAGTTTTCTTTAACATTGTTGCAAATTTTGTAAGTAATTATTTATATATATATAAGATGAAAATCTAAAGAAATGAAGTGAAGCTTTGCTGGAAAAGTAAGAACACAGGGGCAAGTCTAGTTAACATTCAGTAAACAGCTGTCTTACCAAGATATTGCCAAGCTGGCAATGGTTTTGGCAACATTTTGGTCTGGTCCCTGTATAACTGTAATGGGTATTGTAATTGAACAACTGTAATCATATCTGGGTCCTTAGATGTAACTTTAACCATATATGCCTTCCAGTAATTTCAGGAAATGCAATGTTCTAGAGATTTCTTGATGGCTCTGTGAAAACTGAAGAGAGCACCAGCTGTCAGTTCAGAGCTTATTTAATCTGTTAACTGTTAGTCAGTAACTTATTGAATTTGGAGTATTGAGATATCCACGAGAGCTTCGCCTTTTGGATGAACTTTACATCACATTTTGTTTAATGTTCTTAGTAATTTTAAGTGTAATTACTGATAGTACCCTGTGATACCGTGAAGAGCTGTACAAATATTTTTGTGGAAAGTTCCAGAACAGTGAAGTGTTTCTAGTAGTAAAATAAATTTTATCAAGCTATCATAAGTTCTCTGTACATTCAATCTGTTACAAACCCATATGCATGCAAAATTATAAAAGAAACAATGTGACCTGCTTTTCTTGAGAAAATAGCGTATGTTCTGTTTGCTTATATTTCACTAAACAGAAGTTATACGTTTATTTGGTTACCTAATAATGAAGCAACAGACAAAGATATAGCTGCAGTAGACACAAGTGGGTGCTTAGTTCATCAATATATTTGATCAAAAATAAAAAGTGTGAAAACTGTGATGCAGGTTTTTCAAAGTTGTTTGCATAAATACTTAATATGCAATTTGTTTTTCTTTTAAAGGCATCAGAAAAATGGTTTAGAAGGGATAATTTGCTACTATCTATGTCTAATGATGTTGACTATGATGTTGATTGTAAGTAAAAACATTTTTATTCCCTTTATAAACAATAATTTGCTTTATTTTTTAAATGAATATTAATTTCATATTTTTATCAAAACTGCATGAGTAGTTTAGCTTATAATTTAAAATTCTCTTAAATATTTATTGTTATTCTGTATTTCTGCCAGGTGTCATTCTGGGTAATTTGTAAGCAAAGATTTGTTTTAAAATTTTTGCCTTCATGCTAAATAACTACAGCAGTTGCTGCCATCCAACTGCATCATGCAGTGAGTAATACTTTCTGCAATCAAAGAGTGTATATGAGCAGATACCTCTGCAGACCATTTTAAAATAATCCATACTGAAGTTTACAGTGTGTCACAATATTTATGACTCTTTACCCTTTGTACTATAATTTTCTTTTGCTGCCAGTTAGATGAGATACTGGTCAGTCATGTAAAAATATGCATGAATTTTATTAGCATAAATTTAAAATAACAGTAACCTGATAATTGAATACCCACAGTTTCTGCTGCAGATTCCATAATTATTTTCTTAAATCTTTTAAAATTCAAAATAATTTTTATTACTTAAAAGTAATAAGGTGGCTTGTTGGCCCAATCAGAAAGGTGTGAAGTTTTTTAAATCAAGCATTTTGCCCCCCCCCCCTTTTGTTATTGCTGATAAGAGTGGCCTTCAATTAACTTTAACTTTCACATGAGAGAAACTTGCTGTTTCTCCTCATATTGGGTTATTCTTGCATGTAATCAAACATTATTCTTATGTCCAGTCAAGAAATAATTCAGATTGGTGAGGGTTTCCCAAACTTTTTTTCGTGATCCAATACAAATGTTTGTGTCTTAATGGTGAATTGAACAAATTTTGATGTTCAAATATTTTTCCTGTATTGCAAAAGGAACAAGAATGCATACAAAAAAGTAAAATAATAAAAAAGTTTTAATGGAAAGTGTGATGCTGTTTCTCGTTAACTAGACTTATCAGATCGACAGAAAAAGATGACAACTTTATTCTTAAATTTGGTTCAATAGCTAATCATTTTCTTATATATTTTTTTAGAAAAAAAGTGGTCAAGACGTCTGTTTTGCATTTGGAACAAAAGGCATTAGAAACTGAATTGTGTTTTGGGTCAAAAATGGATACTCTTGACAGGGTAGCCAAAAATTTATCACTAATGTCTTGTCAATGCTGTCTTGACTGAATCACTAAACAGTTCGGTTGTCGATTCAGTATCTGAATCCAATTGTTTCATCTCTGATTGTGTATTAATTGTGAAAGGGTTTCTTATCCATGCTGTCTTGCTATTCTTTCAGATTTGTCTGCAATCCTGCTGTTAGGTATTTCTTGAAAGCAACTGAAATTTCATCAGGCATGGAACTAATATTGTATTCTTTTTGCACTTATGTTAGATTCATAAAAACATTATAATTTCCTCCTTCCACATGAAGGGTTCACAAACTGAGCTTTTTCATTGTAGATTCCTTTTCTTGCACTTCAAGTACAGTTACACTGTTGTGGTGTAATGAAAGTTTTAATTTATTTAAAGTGTCAAAAATGTCACAAAGGGAAGATAACTGGACAAACCAATTAACATCCCTAAAACTATCTTTAAATTTAAATATATCATCTTTAACCATTAAAAAGATCTAAAAACATTTAAATTTCTCTCATTTCCAAAAGTCTCTTCAAAATATTCCCCCTAGATAACCATCATTTTTCACAATATCAAAGATGTTCATGTTCACTGCCCATCTCTTTGCACTGAATAATCTGGAATTTGAGGGGCAATATTTTATAAAAACGTATAAATTTTATACTCTATTGCATAGTAGTTTGCAAAAAGAGCCACCCCCCAAATAACAGTTTGCAAAGGTAATTTTTTTTTTCTTTAATTGCCGAGGCTTTTTTGTATATGCCACAGTGCAACCATGCATATTCTGCTACCAATGCCTAAACGCCCTGTGTAAATGCCTATCAGTGGACGAGCACCATCACTGCTCAACCCCACACATTTTGTCTAGTCTTCATCATTTCGACTGATGTATCTATCAAGTTAAAAATTTCTTAGGTTAAAAATTTCTCATAGAAGAATGAGGTAAGACAAATAGCAGTAGACCCTGGCAATGCATCATTGCTGTCATATAAAAACATTGGTTGGTCTGCTGCCAACTCAAACTTAACCTAAACTGGTTTTGGCTCGACTCAAACCTAAACTGGTTTTGATGGCGCTATAGATAACATTAAAATAGGAACTAAACTGAGTAATAAATTTCCATATGGTGTTTTATCTGTTAACAAAATTTAATATAGTTACATGTTACTGGACTACGTAAAATTAGTAATTTCATTAAGTTTATCTGTGACCTGACATTTTGCTTTCGTGACCCAGCGTCAGGTCACAACCTTGCATTTGGAAAGTTCTGAATTTTATCATCAAAAGTCAGGGAATTTGAAAGAAAGTAAAAAATGAATTTTATTGGGAAAACTTGCATAGAAATCGGTTATGTACTATTAGAAGTACATTGCATCCATTTGTTGACAACATTATATGAGTAAAATTATAAATTAATCATAGAAGAATGAGGTAAGACAAAAAAATCCCATTAAATTATTTTTTTCTTAATTGTCTTAAATACTGTAAGAGAATAACATTTTAAATTGCAAAATCTTTGTTTTAAACTTTGCTAATAATTTCAAAAATATTCTCTACTCATACAGTTTATTAGTCAGCTTAATTCTGTGCTTATGTAAATCAACCATTTTGTTGTGTCTTAAATTATGATCTTGTTTTAATTTATTTAAAAAAAATAGAGGTTGTGAAAAAATTTACCCATTATTGTGGACTTTTATTTGTATACTGTTCCTCATTCAGCTTTGGCACACTGTAAACATCTCAATCATAATGAACTGTTTGTTAGGTACATAAAGCACTGTTGCACATCATCATTGCTGTTTGTTTTATTTTCTTAGTACATGTGCATTCGAACTTTTGGTTATTATTTTGAGTAGTTTCAACTATGTTCTGTACCCTGTTCAATCCTGTTGTCAGAAGCAGTTATACTTCTCATAACTACGTCTGAGTCAATATAGAACGGGTTTGAAACTACTCAAAATAATCACCTGAGAATCAGCACCAGTGGAAGCATTTTTTACTCCTGTCCTGGCAGTGCAGTTGCAAACAAATATTGACTCTTTGAAGGAAAATAAGTGCTCTCAAGTTCGTCAAGAGGTTGGTGGGGTGTGGTGATTTCTGGAAGATGTACAATCCTGCAGAACACAAGTTAAAACCCTTACCTTTTTATGTGTGATAAATGAACTGTCTGATTTCATATATATATATATATATATCTTCTTTTATATATATATATATATCTTCTTTTAACAGACAGCCATTACTTGAGACTGGTGTGTGTCTAAGATATTTGAACTTGGCAAATTATAATCTAGACTTGGTTCTGCTGACCAGTAAAAAATCCTACATTGGGACAATCGAGGATGGCTGCTTTGGCCACTGTCATAGAAAGATTCCCAACAACTCAGTAGTTGCATGTGTACATCGATGCTTCTGCTATAGATACTAATAGTAATTCTAGTACAGGGTTTTGTTCTCAGCATTTTAGCTTTAGCAGGATTGGTAGTGAAAATTATACCAACTGTGATGCTGTAGTAGGTGCTATCCAACTAGCCTTGACTGAAATCAGTAAAAGAGATGATCAGAACATTGTGATATTTATTGATTTACAGACCACTATTAAAGCAGTTTTTTCAGTTATACTTTCAAACAATGTTCTAAACTGAGCTTGAGATAAATTCTCTAATAAATAATGGTCACAATGTTACTCTGCAATGGATCCCTAATCATTGTGGAATTATGTGAAATGAGTTTGCTGACACTCAGGTCAAGACTGGATCTGTCCTTCCTTAACCCAATCCTCCTATTTGCTATCACAATGCTAATAGAATCATTTGAGCCAGATGTGGAGCTCATCTTCGAAAGAAGAATGGGGGCTCTGTGAAGATTTGGGTTTTCCTAATGGATAATCCCATTCTTAATGACCTACCTAGACCTGTCGGTGTCGCTGACATTAGATTAAAAACTGGATATGACTACCTCATGAAACACCTACACAGATTTGGTTAAGCAGACTTCCCACTTGCCTATTATGGGATATTGACGATATGTATAGTGACCATTTTGGACACTTGTTCTGGACTTAATGATGTGGCATCGTTTAATGTTGTAAAAAATTATTGTACTTTATTTATTGTTTCTGAATTGTATTGGGCTGCTTGTTGCAGACTAATAGCAGTAAATGCCTAGGTTTGTCATGGGATTTAAAAATTAAAATAAAAATAAAAGCTTTTTGATATCGTTGATTTGGTTGGTGCTGAAAGACCCATCTCATTGTAAATGTTCTTGAAATTGTAATTTATTATTAACCGAGCTATCATATCATACAGATTAAAAAAAGGATCATATACACTCTATCTCAGGGAAAATATATATGCACCTGGAAAGAAACGAACTACTATCACGAAATTTAACATGTTTATAATGTATCAGAAAATAAATATGAGATTACAAATTCAGAAAAAAAGATTGTTTTATTAAGAAGTCATGGCATGTTTCAGTTTATAGTATAGCCACTCTGGAAGGTATACAAGCCAAAACACGAAATGGCATTGAATCAGATAGGTCACCTATGACCCCCTGCGGAAGATAGTGCCATAATCTTTGCAACTGGGTAGTTAATTCAACAATATTGCAGTTGCCTTGCAAGCATGTCCCAAATGTGCTCTACTGATGAGAGGTCTGGTGATCTGGCAGGCCACTGGAGTACGTCATTGAAGACATTTTGGGGAGAGTTACACAGTATGTGGACAAGTGTTGTTTTGCTGATAAATGGCACTTGTGAGACTTGATAGCATAGGGAGTGCAATTGGCATTAAGATGTCATCCACATAACTGCGAGCCATCATATAGTACCTTGAAAGATGACTAAAGGTGATCGTGTTCTAGTACCAAATGTGTTCTGGTGGTCGCGGGACCAAATGTTCTAGTTTTATGGTACCAGACGTTAAATACTAACCGTTACAATTAAAACCTGAAATTAAATAATTTGCCTACAATAATATCAAAAACCAAACTCTTAATTGCGTTGTGTTTATCTTTCCTCAAAACTAACCCGAACAACCCCTAAGACCAAACAGGAGTACTGGTGTTAAGAACATTCACACAAGTCATCATAAGAAAAACTCTGAATCAAATATATATATATAACCAAGGATATTTATTGCAGCATTATAAGGAAGACACTCAAGCTTTCAACTTAATTTCGAGATCTATGGTACCAGGGTGACAACTATTTAAAATAATGCATTTAGAATTATAATATATATTGCTATTTTCAAATATGCACCGAGATGAATTAACCAAAAATTTACACCGTAAAAATTAATATTAAATTTTCATATGCAGTTATCAAACTCTGCTGGCCAGCATAAAAATACACAGGAATTTAATGAATCACCGAGCATGGTGTCTTTACCAATATTGATAGAGATTACTTAGTTCAAGAAATTTCTTAATTTACTCAGGTAAAAATTGCATACATCAATTTAGCAATCCCTTAGGCAGTTAGAAAATATTACATATTCAAGTAGACCCGTTGGAGAAAAATGATTACATTTATTCCTACATTCAATTACTCAATTAAAGTTAAAGTAGAATTTAAATTTTTAATCGTTCCTTAATTTGCAAAAGTTAAAGTTAATTCTCAACCAAAAGTAGTAACAACTTAAAGTAAAAAGGTAAAATTTAGATAAGTTAACAAATTTAATATCCTGTCTTAATTCATTATATATAAATTTTAATTACAAACCAAGTTAAGGTTAAAAGTCCTAAATAGAGTAATAGTGCAGCAGTTGCTTAAATAAACAGCCTGGATTTAAGATCCAGCAGAAAAACCTTTGACTAAAAGTTAAATAGAATTTAATTGGAAATTAAATACACATACAATTACTCCTTACTTTAAGAATTCATTACTGGAAAATTTTTCTTCAATTAATCAAATCTCTTAAAAATTTTAATTAGCCTTATTTCTTAGGAAACATGTTCACGGAATTTAGGTTGCAAGCTGTACTAAATTTCAGGTGAAATTAACAATCAAAAGTTGAACTCACTTGAAGGGAAGAAATTGAAAACTTAATTAAGCATTAACTCATCTAATAGATTTTTCTCCGGATGACCAATCCATAGCAGGTGTTGAACAAGGCTGTCCCGACGACCAATCCTTAGCAGATGTTGAACGAGGGACTCCGGCGAGAAATCTGGACACTGGGGTCAGACAATATGAAGATGGTAAAGTGCATTCGTGCAGCAAAACAAGAGCTCCTAAAGGTTCCTCCCTTTTCCGTCTAGTCTCATCCTGGCGAGTTGAGGGTAGTACTCGAGTTGATGGTAGTACTCGGATCTAAGTGACCGTTCAGGAAGAAGCCGGATAAAGCTGGATTCAAGTTGCATCCACTATGGTTTCAACGCATTGATTCGATGAGAAAAAAAACAACATTCTCGACTCCTACACGGGGATGGTAAAGTGCGGAGGAGTATACTTCAAGTAATTTTTTTTTTAAATGTACATCTTTATCTTATTTCCCATCTCCGGCTCTTCCAGAGGAAGAAAAAAAATGAAGTCTTCTTACAGCTGCGAATCCAAGGCAAAAAAGGGCTGAGCATGGCCTTGCATGACGATTTTAATCGTCCAGAATTTTCGAAAATCACCAAATTTGGTGAATTAGTATGCAAATCTCGCCAAACACAAAACAGTGCTGCGAAAACTTAGTTTTTCCTTCTACACACCAAAAAAATTCCACCTTCGCCAACAAGGAGGGGTAAGGGAAAGAATGCAACAACCCTACCACGCAACCGGACGCAGTACATGACCTTGGGCGAAGAAGTGCTCAAAAACGACCCTTATAGCAGAATAAATTTTTATACACGAAATTCAACAATTTTAGCAATTAAATGGGCATAATTCTCCAGCGGGGCGACGTACAGTCATGAAAGTAGATTCATAAGAAGGGTAAATTTTTTCTCTTTAAGAGGTATAAATTTCATCCATGTGAATAAAAAGGAAGTATTTTTAAACTTCACGAGTTGTATTGCTTATGTTATTGAATCAATTATTTTTATGCGAGTTAAACAGAGTTCTCATTCTTACGTTACGCGTTCGATAGTAATAGCTTTCGGGAAAAGGAGACAATGGGAAATCGGTTGTTTCTGCGTAATATTTGAAATTTAAAAATACTTCCTTTTTATTCACATGAATGAAATTTATACCTCTTAAAGAGAAAAAATTTACCCTTCTTATGAATCTACTTTCATGACTGTACGTCGCCCCGTTGGAGAATTATGCCCATTTAATTGCTAAAATTGTTGAATTTCGTGTCTAAAAATTTATTCTGCTATAAGGGTCGTTTTTGAGCTCTTCTTCGCCCAAGGTCATGTACTGCGTCCGGTTGCGTGGTAGGGTTGTTGCATTCTTTCCCTCACCCCTCCTTTTCCCAAAGGCTATTACTGTCGAACGCGTAACGTAAGCAATAAAACTCGTGAAGAAAAATTTAGAATAAGCATAAATTAATGCATATAATTTACTCACTCAATAATTAATTAACAAATAACTGCAATTAACTACACATTAATCCATAATTCTAAACTAACCAAAAATCACTACATAACAATCGCACTCCCCAACAAATTGCTCCCTATGCTGTCACACCTTGTGTAATCGCCATATGTCACTCGACAACGAATGCCGGATCATACCGCTGGCCTGGCCTCCTCCACGCGTGTGTGCGTTGATTGTCATCACTGAGACTGATTTGGGATCCATCAGTAAAGATCGCACACTTCCAGTCAGTCACAGCTTGCCCAAGTTTGGCAAAAATCCAGTCAACACTGCCTATGACATGAGGTGGTAGGCATCTTAATGTACGTCAGCAGCTTATACGAGCATTGTCCAATTGTCTCTGAATAGTTTCCCTTGATACTGTCAGATGCCTGGAAGCTGGCAATGACGTCGAATTGATGCTAGCGATGTTGTAAGCGCGAAAGTGGCCACTTTTATATGCAATCCTCTCACTCATTTGTATTCCTGGAACACCCTGACTCTCCATGGCAGTAGACTATCCGTTTTGTGCCCATTTCGAACAATTGCCATAGCACTCTGGCCGAGATGGCAGCCAGTTGACCTGCTCGACCATCCTACTTCTCTGAGCATCCTACTTCTATTTGCCCCTTCTCAAATTCCAGCAACTGTTCACGCAACTGCCGGTTATGTCTCAGAAGCATCTCTAGTCACAGTACTGTCCATCCAAGTTGACAGATTCGTTTGAATGGCCCTACGACACAAGCAATCCATACTCCTAAACTCTCCCAGCTGCACATCTCATATGCGCATAGTGCGCTTACTGTTGTCTCATTGCCGTCAAAATTTAAATTATTTGTATATCTATGATGAGACTATATTCCTGCCAAGTTTCATGATTGTGGATCGATTTCTTCCCCTATTTTTTTGGGTGCTCCCCCCCTTTTTTGTGTGCATGTGTGACGGAGAGTATGTAAAAAATCATTTGAAGTATTTTTTATCACAGGTGGGCGTATAAGATAAATTACATTGCACTGATATATATATATATGTATTTATTTTTGGTTGCGAATAAATAAATTTATTTTCATATCGGTTTTAAAAATGTTGGTCACTTGTAAATGCATAAACCTGATCGCCGTAAGAGGGTTCATTGACTGTATTTTATATATTAAGGAGAAGAGAAAAAAAATGTGTAAATAAATATTGTTTTGCTGATTGCTAAAAAAATATTAGTTGTATTCCTTTATATGTTCCATAGTTAATGATTAGTGGACTATAATGTTGACTTGCGATTATACATTCAGTAGAACTCAAGAAACCTCAGATTCATAATCTTGACCAAATCTCTTGATTGACTTTTCAAACGTCACGGCGGAGGAACAGTGACTCAAGAACACAGCAAGCCTCTTGTTTTAAAAGAACCTCAGTGTCATTGGAACTCCAGTTACCCCTGAAGTTTCAAGCGCATGTTTAAAAACCCTAATTTATTCTTAGAATATTTGATTATTATAGTTGATTTAAAATTCCTGTACTTTTGTAAATTTTTGGTTGATAACCATGTTATTTAACAGCAGAAAGTAACATTAATGCTACAGTTAGGTATGCTATAGAAATACACAAACTGGAAATACAGCTGAGAAGCTTTAGATTTCATAATATCTATTTTTTTTCGCATGATGTGTAACTGAGTATGTAGACACTGTCCGAAAAAGAAATCACTATGATAGTGGTTATGTTATATGGAATCTATTAGTTAACTGTGTAATACTTGCTGAGTATTTAAAAAATTTTGTCTTTTCTATTGGAAGATTTGCCTGAAAATTATTTAATTTTTAATTTGTGTTTCACGAACGGAATATGAATGATATTTTTCTCCATTTGGTATTAATAATCTTTTAAATGTTAAATGGCACTTTAATTTATATTGTCAGTTTTTCCTAGTAGACCTCATCTCTGTGAACTAATTTATTTTTAATAGTAATTCACAAAGTAAGATTTTTTAGAGAAAGGAATAATCATTAATAAAAATTTTGCTTCCGAAAAGGGGTTGGAGTTACAACGATAGACTACCAAGTTGCCCCTTTCTTTTAGGTAAAAAGTTTTGGATAATTTGCAGTTTCTTCTCTTAAATAGCTTAATTTTCATTTTCAAAAACTTATTTATAATTTCAACATGTTATAAAGCAAATTATGACTATTTTCATGGGGTGATTTCATAAAACTTTTAATTACATAGATTAAAATCTCTTTTTAGTAATTAACTGATTTTTTGTATTTTAGCATATGCTCAACAACTGGAAACTCTTATAGCAGAAAAAATTGATGTGTTGTCAAAATTAAGTGGTAAGTTCATTACAAGTTTTATTTCTTACTTTATATTTGTTCATGAGTAAAGCTGTAATAATGTATTCACTTTTTAAATTTTATTAAATAATCATTAGTAGAATAAATAATGTTTGTGAGCCATTTGGAATTTTACAAACATCTTCATTACTTGATGGTGGCAATGATAAATGCAAGTGTAACAAGACTCTTTTTTAGTCTCATAATATGTTTGCTCATCAGGAAGTCAAAAAATTCATCATGCACATTTTCTTTAAGTTTAATAGTCACCAGATAGATAATAAATATTGTTTAGCTAAACAAAGTGGGTGTATAAACAAAATGTATGTAGATTTATAAATATTGTGAATTTGTGTATTTTCAAAGTTAGTAACAAGCTATAGAACGTGAGTTTAAAAGATTTCATCATTATAATAATTCGACTTTTATCTTCAGTTTTTATATGAAGCCTGAAAATCCTGAAGAGTGAGGAAAATGAAAAAAAAATTCCTCTTTTACTTTTAGTTAGAAATTAGTTAATTATACGAAATAATAGAAGTATTGTAATCGTAAAAAATTGCAGTTATCAGATTTCAATTTCCTCCGCCCCCCCCCCATGAGCTCTCTTCGTACGGACAGAATAAGGGACTTTTTTCCCAGACTGGATTTTTTTGTAACATCTGTGCATAAGTATTTTGCATATTAAAAAATGATTAGCTATAAGACATTGAAATTTTGTATATGGGACTGCTGTGCACCTCCCTTTTTTATTGCAATTGGCAGTACCAAAAATATATGTATATATCCACTCTCTTTACATGGGCTTTGTTTTTGCAGTCATTGTCTGTAGTCATATATACTTCCAGTTACAGAAGTATTTTAAATGATAAAAATATTCATCTTTTGGCAATTTCAAATTTAAAAAAAAAATTCATTTTGGACAAGTTACGAAATTTGATTTTTAATGCAGTCTGTGAGTTCCTGTACTTATGGTTGGGGAAGTTTTATACTCATTTTGAAAAAATAAAAATAAAATCCCATTTAACTCGATTATGAAAAAATTGACTAGAATATTTAATTTCAAAATTTACAATTTTTTATGTGATTTTCAGTTTGTTTTGAGGGATCGACTCTTCGGGTTAGAATAATAAGTTTAAATGAAATGCAGCCAAAAATGTGTATAATTTAGTAGGCCGTACAAGGAAGTTGTGGTATCCGCATCAATTTTTTAAAAAGTCAGACATTAAAATTATAAATTGCAGATTGAAAATTTAATGAAATTAGGCTAATTTAACACATTTCTCATTGTTTTAGGTAGGATTTCTTAGCTCTGAATTTCACTACTAAAGGGGTTGTAACTTGATCTCATTTTGTAGGGCATTGCTCTTTTACAGTAACTGAATATCACATTCATAACTATAGTTTGCTCTGTTCACCAGCTGTTTAAAATATCAACAGAATTTCCTGTTAACCTTCTGTATAAATATGTATAACTGAGGTAAAATAAAGTAAAATTGTAACTTTAGTAACTCTTTAAACTTCTTTTTCCCCCCTTTAATTTCCTTTTTCTATTCTAAAAATAGTAACATACTTGTAACACTTTTTTCCAAACTGAGTCATTTCTTAGTTATTCCTTGTCTTATGATGTTTAAAATGTTTTAAATAGTAAACAGTAAATAAAATTGAGAAAGAAAACAAAGATTTACTGTAACCTTTGTTGTTATGGAGTAAGAGAGCAACAGAATATGACTTATTTGGAAAGAAAGCTTGTTGCACTGTTTGAAGAAAATGTTCCAAAAATACTAAAAGTATTGTAAGAAATAAGCAGAACTAAAACAAGAATTATTAGGAACAAATTTAATAAATTTAGTAAAATGTCCCCTCATTTTATATGTAATGAAACAATGTCTATTTTTCTAGTTGGTACTTCTCTGCAATTTATATTTTTGGCAAAGAGAGCATAATTTAAAAGGGATCACATTATGTGCTTCTACTGTATAATAAATACTTGTATAAATTAAATATTCTTCTGAATCCAGTGTAATTCAGTTCACAGAATGAATAGTCTCCTGCCTCTTAGTTTTAAATTTCTTTTTAAGAATCCTTTCTGCTGTTCTGAATGGTTAGATATATATTTCATACATATTTTCTTATTTAGAAGAAAAATAAGAATTATTATTAAATAAATAAAGCTTTTATAATTTCCGTAGTTATTTCATTGCATTTTGTACTAATGAGTAAAACCACTCAGTCACTCATACTTAATTTGTTTACTAATTCATTATGAATAGGTCAAGGAAATTGTTCAAATTTGGTCATAGAAATTCAGGAAAATGTTAATTTTAGTGGGAACCTGTTATAGCATCATAGAATTGAATAGAATTGTGGTTTTACTGTATTTATATGTCTATCTCTGAATATTTTTTTCCTTTTCAGAAAAAGTATCTATTTTTCGTCAACAATTAGCTGAAGAAGAAAAAATTAGTAAAACAATGAAGAAAAAATGAAGTTTTTCTGGTTTGGACTTCTCTTATCCATCTGTCAGTTTACAGAAAAAAGGTCTGGGATACAAACAGTCTCTGCACTTATAGGTTTGTAGGTAACTGCCTACCTCAGCCTAGTCAACTTTGTGCCTCTATGTATATAAATCAACATGCTTTGACTTACATGACTTTACTGTATCATCCTCAACTCCTCTGAGTTTGCTGGAGAATGGGAAAACTTCCTATATCACACATGGAAAATTCTGCTCCTGGCAAAAGAAAACTTTTATAATTTGAGTGGAATCTAATTTTAAACATTTTTTTACTTACAAACTTTGCTTCCATTTCTTAGTTCTGTATAAACTAGCTGTGTGTATAAATAAAACCAGAAGTAGTTGTATAATTTTTATTATTTTTGTCTGCAAAAGCAAGATTTTTTATTTAAATCATCTGTTTGTTAGTGATAAATATTTTTATTGTGAGTTTGCTGTATGCTTGCTTGTTGAAATATTAAGTAAATTTGAAAATAATCAATTTTAAAGGTAGTGTGAAATATTTTCTTTGTATTAATATAATTTATCCCATCTGTGATGCTTAAAATTATATTGTAATTTGTTGTGCCTAAACTGTAAAGGCAAATGATGCTTACAGCAGAAAGTTTACTTGTAGGCTTGCCTTGCAAATTGTAAATTGAAATAGTTGTTAAGATTTTGTGTCTAAGAGAGATAAAATAAATGCTTTATATTTTAATTAAATTTGATTTGTACAAGTGATATTATACTTTATTAATGCTTATTATCTTTTCAAATATTGTAAGTTCCTGGTTCCTGTTTTTACTTAATATTTTATAACAAAGTTAATCCAAATAATTTAATACAAATGATTACATTGAACAAAATTGAAATCCTTTTGTTCAGTTGTACCAACTAGCTTTACTTCCCCCCCTCCCCGTGTCAGTGCCAATTCAGTTCAGTCTTGGCTTTGGGAATATTTCATATTAATGCAAGACTTTTTTAAATTACTTTGTACTTGTATTGAATAATTTAATTTTTATTTGTGTGTCTAAACTATTGCATTATTAGTTTATTGAACTTTTTATACATTTTTACTTTGATCTTTTCTGTGACTATTAATTTGCTCAGAATTTTTTCCTTTAATTTCTGCATTATAATTTATGAAAATATTATATTATTATTCATATTTGTGAAAGCCTTTTATATGTGTTCTAATGAAATTCCAGAATTGAAGGTTTGGGACAGAGTCCTATATCTGCCAGGTTACAAAAAATTATGTTCATAAATTTCTTTTTAGCCCAGAGTTGTATTCACTGAGTTATAATACAAATATTAGATTTAGTGAACAAATTAAAAAATTCATTGCAAGAAACCTTTTGAAACTTTTTTAGGTATATTGTGAGAACAAATTTTATTATTTTAATTTAATTGATTTATATTAATTATGAAATGAATCTCTGTTCAATTTTATAATAAAATGTAACAAAGAAAACTAATGAAGAAATTCCAGTTTTTCTGTGAAATTGCTTATATTATTATTCAAATACATACTTTCCTTATTATCTCCTATAAAATTAACGAATACAAAAGTGCATGGACAATGATAAGTGCTGTTCGTTGTGTTAAAAGTAACACAAAATATTCTCATTCACTTTTTATTTCAACCGTTACTGATTTTTTTAATGATAGAATATAGTGATGACCAATTTGACAGGCTTGACTGAAAAAAATTATTGTTGTTATTGAATGAGGATTTTCAACCATTAATATTTCCATACTTTTAAACTTCTTAAAACTCTGTTTAGGACTTAAATATTATTAATAAAATCTGATTGGTGGGTTTTTTTTTTTTTTTTTTTTTTTTTTTTTTTCAAAAAAGCGAGCATTTTTATAAAGAAATGTATTCAAATAGTATACTGAATTCCTTTGTGTATTTTTTCTTTTGCTTTATTATTCTGTCTGCAAAACTGTTTTTAGAAATATTATTTGAAATAATAAGTGTTTATTATATCCTTTATATTGATAATGCATTATGTAAGCATTCAAAACATATGGCTTAAAACTGGCCCTTGAGGATGTAAAAAAATGACCTTCATGAGCATCACACTCAAAACTGTAAATTTGCATTTTTTGCTATTTTCATGAAGTAGCATTAAGAAAAACATTTTACGTATTACTTTCAAGAAGGCAGGAATTGTGATTCGTTATGTGAAATAATTTAAACATTTGCCTATGTATTCACATTGCAGCATTAACTTGAATTTCTAGCTTGGTCAAATCACAAAACTAGCACTTTCATTGTTGTACTGCATAAAAAAGGAAGGATTCTCAAATGTGTTTCTGAGGAAAATCAAGCTTAGTAATGCATGCCACTGTTGCCTTAAAATCACCAAAAGAATTTTCAGTTTTGTATGTTTGAAAATAAGTGCTTAAGATTGTATTCAGTGTAATTTAACATCTGTATCAAGTCTGTTTTCTTATTAGTCAATCAGTTATTTGCAATACATGGTCTGTGCTCACCTAAATAATAATATTGCTGGTTAAGATTTAGATTTTGTTTTCTTAATCACTTCTTTATGAAATTAAAAACCATTAATTGACAGTGAGCTCACTGAAAAGTATTTCTTCAAAAGCATTTTAGTGGATATACAGCTCTAGATGTCTCAGAAATCTCAAGTGAAGTAAAATACTAATTCAGATGGTTTTGACTCATGACGTTTTGAGAAACAAATGCTGATTTGCTATCTCATGATGCCACCATAAAGTGATTCACTCACACCCAATGAATGGGGTAGGTTTCTTTGCAATCTTCATAGTGCCATCATTATAGAGCTGGATGGCTTTGTTTCTCAAAAGTCACAGTTGGCTTAACTAGGTAACAGAGCCAAATTAGCGATTGGTTATCAAAGAGATAAACATTTCTTTAAATCCTCTTCTCTCCCTATATTTCCCCTTCATCCTAGCTACTATCTCCTGCACGATATTTACTTCCATTGGTGTAATAAAATGTAGCTTACATCCTTAAAGGAGCCAAATGTTGCCACTAACACTGTTCTCCAAACGTTACCCAAAACTTCCTTTCATGTGTTAACAATTTTCTTAATTAAATTGGCTAATAGTTTTTAAGGCTTAAGAGCTTTACTTGTTGAAAATCGGACATTATTATAATTATTTTTATTTGTGGTTCCTGAGAGTTTGAATTCTTGCAAATGGGCGTTTTTGTGGTTTTCTTTATGTGTAGCATGTATGTGAGCCAATTCCCTTTAGAAGTCCTTCACGAAGTCATCCCTTCCTTTAGGCAGATAACCCTCGAGTACTTTGCCATAATAAAATAAAACAAATCAAAGCATTTGGGGTTCCTACATGACTGTGGAAAACATTTTAGATTCCTCCCGTTTTAAAATCTATGCAAATCAGATCCAGAACTTCGCATTAAAGTATTTTCTTATTTCTAGTTTTTCTAGTCTGCTGGACCAGTAGTTGTGTAGCTATTTGAAATAATGTGATAAACATTAATAGTTGTCTGTTGTATAGAATGGAAAGATGCCCTTCATTTAAATAGTGCTAAAAGGGCAGAATCCGTGTGTGATTGCAATATTAATATCATTGAAGCCATTAAAGATGTATAAAGATTATAATATCAGTCATTAAAGAAATCTCTAGTGGTACTCATAGCTGTTCACAGAAAAAGTAGTTGTATGACGAGAGTTATTTAGATTTACTTGGTATGGTAATGAGAGTAAACCAGAACTTCAGTGCATTGAAAGTTACAAAGAGCTTGAAAATGAGCAAAATGTTGAAACAGCATTGAGAGATAAAACATGTAGGTGTAAAAGTAAATCTGCTGAATTTTTCCAATGTGTTGAACTGTATGAACTAAATTTCCATGATTAAAAAATTCTTAGAAGCTTCCTATATTGCAAGTCCTGTCATCATGAAGAACTGAATGTTCTATTCTATATGTTGGACCTTAAGTTATAAAAGTTGGTACAAAAGATAGTTAAAATAATTTTTAGTGCTGAACTAACTGATTAAACTAAGCATATATTACTGTTTGTACCATTGAAAATAGCTGAAAAAAAGTATTTTCAAATACTTGTATGAAAATTTTAAATCAATTTTTGAAAATTGATCGATTTTGTAGACTAATTGTTTAACATCTAAAAATGTATTAGATGTAAAGTTTTGATATTAATGTAATTGCAATGTATAAAACAAATTTTTCGCCCTCTTTTAACACAAGAATGATAGAAAATGTTGATTGAGCAATTTTCTACATTTTTTTTAGCGTGTTGTTTTCTGAAGCGGGTGGAATCAAAGTATTTTAAGTTTGCCATCTCAGCACACTTCATGACTAATTGGCAATATTTATTTTTTCCCCCCATCTTAGCTTTGAGTGAAATGCTGTTGTACCATTGTCTTTTCAAAAATGAATATTCAAAGTGATATCTTGATTCACTGAATGTTGAATTTATTTTCTTATAATTTTGTTGCTTATTTTCCAAATATGTTCGATAAAGAAATGGAGAATGCACACCTAGAGCTTTCTTCCGTTTTCAGTAAACGAATTCGGGAATGGTGAAATGGCTAAAATCTCATATTCATGCGAATTCACAACAGTGATCTAATATTTTGAAAACA
Organism: Stegodyphus mimosarum; assembly: GCA_000611955.2. Taxonomy (NCBI): domain Eukaryota; kingdom Metazoa; phylum Arthropoda; class Arachnida; order Araneae; family Eresidae; genus Stegodyphus; species Stegodyphus mimosarum. The sequence continues at coordinate 299,725 of KK122335.1, forward strand.
TTTAATAAAGCAATTAAAAGTACAAGCACATTTTACAGTTTTTAAAGTTCGTTCGTTTTTAAAGTTATAGAGGTAAGAGAACCTCCTCGATATTCTCCCGCTTTTAAGATTCACATATTTACGAGGTGTGACACACACAAAAAAAAAGGTGACTAAAACGTATGTACTTGAAAAAAGAGTTGGAGTTGGCAACAACTGTTTTGGTGACATCATCTCACTCACCTCCTGTGTCCATGCGGCTAGTTTCAACTTAACCGAGCACACCAGTTGGGAGTACTTCATCGTTGATTGAACGTGTGCAACTGCATTCTGCTGGGAAAATGGCTAATTTTAAAAACAACTGTGAATCAGCATCAAGTTTCTTGTGAAACTTAAGAAATCATCCACGGAAACATTTAAATGTTAACCAAGCTTATGGAGATGAAACTTTGTCTTGTGCACATGTGTTTGAATGGCATAAGCGGTTTTCAAGGGGAAGGGACAGTATGGAAGATGATGAATGTTCTGGGTGCCCAAGGTCAACGATCACAGACCAAAACATTGCCAAAGTTCATGATGTGATCCGGGGTGACCGAAGATTAAGTGTTCGTGCAGTGGTGCAATTTGGTTAACTTTGAATTGGGAAGCTGTTCGATGCATTTTTAACTGACGAATTACACATGAGGCAGATTTGTGCAAAGGTTATTCCAAAAGTTCTGTCCGATGACCGAAAACAGACCCAATAAGGATACGTGTGTGTGGACATATTAGAACGCATTTGCAAAAAAGCCAGATTTATTGAATTCTGTTGTAACATGTGATTAGACGGATTTTTACTTATGACCCAGAAAGTAAATGCCAGTCGAAGTAGAAGTCTCCAGGATACCCAAGACCCAAAAAAAGCTTGCATTTCAAAATCAAAATTCAAGGCAATGTTGTTACTCAACATTAATGGAATTGTAATGATTGAATGGGTTCCCAGTGGTCAGACTATTAACACGACTACATTGAGCATCTTCCGTATTCATCTGATTTGGTTCCATGTGACTTTGTTTTAATTCCCTAAAGTTAAATCGTGCTTGAAGGGAACCCATTTTACCTCAGTTGAAGAGGTTCAGGCAAAAACGGAGAATCTGAAGAGACTTCCAAAAACCTCGTTCCAGAACTGTTATCAGCAATGGCAGCACTGAATCCTGAAGGTGATAATGTCATGGAGAACTGATTCTGTAAGTACAATGATTTATTGGACCAGTCTCTTTTTTGTGTGTGTATCACACATCGTGTGCTGGAAGCTCAGTGTGGAGGAGAATATTGTGAAAGCTCTCCTAACTATGTACCTGTTGCTTTAAAAAAATAAATAATTTTTTCTTTCACATTCGCCAGTGCTTAAATGTAGCTGAAATACACCACTTTTCTCTGCTAAGCTACGCTCCTCATTAGAGTTTTTTTTCTGCCCGGCATCTTTTTCTCTCTGAAAAGTAACAAATGTGCAGGAATGTTAAAAATCTTAAAACAAAGCAACTCTATCGATTTCGGGGTGTTTTTTTTTGGGGGGGAGGGGTGTTTCGGAATTGCATCTACTCCTCTAGTGCTCTACAAGTAACGCGAAATTGTGTACTCGTTACTAAAACAATCGGTGCTCGTTATTAACGTATCGTAAGTCGTTACTTTCAAATACTACACTGCTGGCCCCACGGTGTCTCCAGACTCGAATCCGACCATCGTGGTGTTGCAGACAGAAGCGTGACTCGTCAGTAAAGACAATTTCATTCCATTCTGCCGTCCACATCCTTCTTTCGTCGCACCATTGGCGGCGGAGACGTCTGTGGTTCTGCGTCAAGGGTAGACGAAGCAATGGACGTCTTGCGCACAGACCACTCTGCTGTAAACTGCGTCGAATGATACGCGTAGACACTGGATGATGCGTTACAGACAATGTGCTGGGCTATGGTTCGTGATGTGACTGAGCGATTCGTCACTGCCATGTGCACAATGTTCCTGTCATCACGTGAAGTGGTGCACTGAGGTGGATGTGATCGAACACGTTGGTCCGTCGTACCTTCCTGCATCCAACGGTCACATATCCACATTACAGTTGTTTGGTTTCGTCCAAGACGACTACCGATTTCCCTGAAAGATAATCCACACTCTCGGTAGGCCACTAGCCTTCCTCTTTCGAACTTGGATACTTGATCAAACGATGATCTCTGTTTACTACGAGACATAATTGATCGTTTTTTTGAAAAAAACACAATTGCCGAACTTGAAATAGTCGAAAACTCCACGCCTTAAATAGCACTTTTAAGTGGCGCCACAGCCGCACGTGATGTTCGCCTGCGCCGAAATTCTAATCATTTGCATATCTCACCTCCGCTAATGCATGTTGTAAATTTCATGTTATTTGCTTGCTTCCTTCATGGTGTTGCATTTACGGTGGCCAGCAGTGTAGTATGAAGTACTGATTGCATTGAGTCGCGTTGCATATGACTTCATTCATACTTTGTATATATTTAGTATATGTATTGTACAAATTTTGCAGGTTGCTGTACTTTGAACTATTCTTGTTATATACATTCATATCTATTTATGTTGGTTATTCATAAATATATAATAATGATTATAATATGATATATAAAAAGTATATACCATATTACTAGCGTATATTTGTTCGTGTCGGTTATAAGAATGGGTTTGTTTTAAATAGCATATGACAACATTAGGAAAAATATTTATAGACATTAAAAATTTGGAAAATCAATAAAAGTAAAAAAAAATTAAGCATTTTAAAAGACTTACAAAAATAATTAAGTTAGGCAAAAAGCTTTTTGAGAAAGAACACTTTAATATTATTTTTAATAAAGAAATATGTGGTTTGTATTTAAAAATAAAAATCTACCATTGTTTTCGTTGAATGGAGCAATGCTTAGGATGCCCCGTGAGATACATGACCAATAAATATCTGGTCGTAACGAAAGTTTTCCGTTAAAAAACATCCTTAATAAAGTTAGGAAAAAGTATGAAAGCATTACCTTTTGTGCGGGTAGTAATCACTACCCAAATCTGATTTTCTGTCAACGTTTTAGTAGTTTTACAAAGCATTCAGTCCAGAAACATAGCAACCTCATTTCGGACATCCTGTGCAGAATGGAAAAGAACACCACCAAGATGTAGCTGTAGGTGTAAAAAAAGGTAGAAGCCCGAACGAGCGATGTCAGGACTATGTGAGTTGCTCCGAAGTCAATGCGGTTAAGTCCAATTTTTGATATTTTCTGATTTTTTGTAAATTTTGATGAAATAAATAATATTATTTTTAGTTATTAAAGGACTTACTCGTTGCTGTCTTTTTTCTAGGTCAGACAGCCCTTTTTTTTATAGCTTCTGAATATATTGTATAATAATTTCAGAAGCCATTGTGAGTAAGTCTACCTTTTATCAATATTTTTTATATAAACCTTGAAATAAAAATTAAATTATTCTTCTTCTTTTGATATTTTTTGGCAACACTGAAAAACAACAGATTCATAGTAACTGTAACTGTTGCTTATACTATTTAGAATTGTTCGAGAAATACGAAATTGTCCCCCTTTCTATATACATTTCCTTTGCACCTACGCTTGATTATTCGCCTTTCAGTGCAGAAAGACTTAGCGGGTGCAAAACAAGACATCTGTCTTCTTTGTCTGTCTGTTTTATGTACGTGCTTTCTTTTAATTTAAAGTATCTAAACTTTGGATAAAACATAAAAATATTATATTGAAGTGTTTGTGAAAATTATTGTGTTATCAAAAACATTAAATAAATTTTCTTTAATAAATGTAAAAACTCTGTCAAGGGAAATAGAACACAGTGAAAGTGATACGCTATTTTTTTCATCTGCTTTTTCTGATCTTTTTCAGCTGCCAAAAGATATAAGTCCTAAAATTTTTAAGATGCTGTCATTGTTCCATACTTAACGTTTTTATTTACACATCCTGTATATGCCTTGTTTTTTTTGCAGAGTTTACACTTAGAAAAAGAAAAGACTTTGTATACATTTCTGATCAAATTAATAAGCCCAGAATTTTAAAAAGTAATGTATCAAAAAAACATTAATTTCCTCAATTTTAGGTTTCTGGACTTAGCCGCATTGGCTTCTGAGCGACTCATATGATGGATATGGTAAAAGATCCATTTCGAGTCCAGCCAGTGATGCAAACACATGTGGTCTTGCATCATCTTGATGGAATATTACCCTTTTTGTACCAGAATTATGTTCGACGTTTTTCTTTGATAGCAGAGTCAATACGGACTAGCATCTGTCTGTACACCTTACTATCGAGGATTTTACCATTTTCCAGATACTTTTTGTGGATAATACTGTTAAAGCTTACATAAAAATAGTCACCGACTTTTCTAGCTTTCAGTACTTACAAGTATAAATCACACTTCAGCATGGAGTAGCCTTTAATTAAAGACTTGCATCATAATTTTAAAACAGTCATTATAGTAAAAAACTGTAACTGTTGCGGTGTAAACTGTAACGGTGATTACTCACAGAATAAAATCAGTTTCAACGAAAAACAAACTTCATTATCAAGAAAGAAAACAATAACCTTGCTACATCATTTACGTACATATAAACGTCACGAAAAAATCCCATTTGAATTCATTTTCCAATCCGTTTCGGATAACAGAATCCTTTATTCTGACCTTATGTACAGATGACACGAAGCAAAATCATCCATATCGATTCGGAAAACTGTGAAAATGGATATTTTCCTTTAAATATGATACCTGAAATTTTTTGCGATTAAAATACTTCCTTTTTACTTCGTAGAAGAAAGTAAAAACACTAAATGAATGAATATAAATCAAGAACACGACATGACGCTTTCCAGTTCCCTGCCAACACTTCTCGTACTACAAACGTTTAAATGTAAACATTAGACAAAAATCTATAGTAAGCTATGTATACTTATATTAATAATACTATTGCGTGCGTACGGGTTCATAATAGATTGAATGCACATGTCAGATAATAGGTTAATAAAATTTATTCTTATCAAAAGAAATATATCAGAACACTGGAATTTTCCTCAGATATTCGTACAAGTGTTCACAATATCACGCAGTATAGTCAGTAGTTTTACTTCAAATTACTAAAAACGTTAAATATAACGCAATGCAAAGCACATCTAAAGAGAAAGCTAATCCGATCTCGAGCTGAACTCGCAACAATAACAACAGCAGCTAACTAAACAACTGAGAAAAGATGGTCTCTCTTCGGCCTTAAATACACTACCCGACATTAAAAATTCAACACCTTGAAGGAGTGGCTAACAAATTATGAGAATTTCAGAGTGGACGTACGTCACCAAATTATGCGAATGATTATGAGTAGCTGTCCAGCGCACATTTGAAGAAGATATAAGGGAAGGAAACTGCAGAATGCTCCAATTTTCCTGACGTTATTTCTTCTAGGGAAATCATCGTAGAAAATTAATTCTCGTCTCAAAGGACGCGTGTAATAACACAGAATGCCAGGCCGTCATTAACGGAAGCAGATCCAGCAGACCCAAGATTTTACAAGGTATATGGCGATCGGACTAAGAAGGGCAGGTTGGTCCATACGGCAAATCTTAGCTGGCATACACCTGGACGCGGCCATAGTGTGGCGACGATGGTTGGAACAAGGAAATGTGGCAAGTTCGAGGGGTGCCGCTGCAGCCAGAGTTGACGTCAGCATTCATGGATCAACGCTTCCGCTGACAAGCGGTGGTGCAGCCGCAGGTCACTTCTACCTTTATTCTACACCATTCTACACCTTGGATGTTCTCATATCGACCAGAATGATATCCTGTCGATTGGTGGCTAGCGGCGTCTGTTAAGAAGACTGCCATTGACCCCATATCATAGACGTCAACGTCTGCAATGGCACCGGGCTTGAGCGATGTGAAGGACGGAATGGCTCAGGGTCGTGTTCTCAAATAAGTCACGCTTCTGTTTTTCCAGTGATATTCCCCACATATGAGTGTGGTGTCTACATGGAGACAGGTCCAATCGGGCAACAATTGTGAAGAGCGACAACGCGGCGTCATGCTTTGGGGCGCATTTACGTACGATTCCAGTCCATCTATAGTTCGCGTTCAGGGCACTATAACGGCCGAACAGTTCGGTCTTTTATCTGCAGGATAATGCTTGCCCACGCACTACTCGCATCAGCCAAGGTGCTCTGCAAGGTGAACAGATGCTTCTCTGGCTACAGTCCTCTTCAGATCTTTCACCAATCGAACACATTTGGGATGCGATTGGACGCCATTTGCAAATCCTGACATTACCGCGTTCAGAAGACGAACTGTAAAGAATGGTTGACAGGGAATGGAGGACCATTCCTCGGGATACCATCCGTAGTCTCACTGACTCAGTACCTGGGCATGTTGCTTCGTGTATCACCATCCAAGAGCGGTCCTACAACCTAGTGAGCCAGTTCAGTTCGACCACTAAATAGTTCAAAACCCATTATTTTGTATTCTGTAAACTATCAAAGCTAAATGCGGATAAAATGTCATCTAGATAATAAAGTTATATCAACTGAAAGCCACTCTCAAGAGGAATCTCGTGATCTAAGTCTTGAAATGATGCACCCCATCATTTGTCAACTATTATCAAAGAAGAAAGCTTATCTTGATATCAGGTTTTAAAACAATATTTTGCATTACTTTGAGCATTTAAAACTAAGGTATGTGATTTCGATTCGGATTTTTAAAGTAATAATTTTTAGTAAACTGCATAAATTTATAATCGATATATAGACAAAATTTTTCTCTTTAATTTGATATTAATTTTGCCCCATAAAATTAAGTAAAATTAAGGTTATAAGCAAATTTAAACTAACTAAATAGAAATATTTTAAATTTTAAAATCTTTAGAACATCATTGTTGTAATATTTATTTTGCTTGTAAAATTATAATTTTGTACATTTATTTCTAGTTTACTTTATAAAAAATATATAAATGTCAATATAGAAAACAGTGTAAATTTTATCAATGATTAAACAATATTTTCCTATTTACAAATTTTAATATTATATAAATACTCTGTTAATACTATTTACATCAAGCAGCAAGTAGCAAAATCCTTAAGCACTTTCAATAGTCTTTAAATTATGTCACAAAACAATATCTCAAGATCTTCAGGCAAATCCTCTTTAAATAACTCCGATTCAACAAATTACTCCATCAAGACTCCAAGTATCGGATTTCAACTACTCTTACCATCAGCCATGTCTTTAGTGTTCACTGATCGGAATGAATCATTTTTCAGCTCAGATGAGCGTAATGAAAGAGCATTCAAAATACAAGATGTCTATAATAAATATATCAAACTATTAAAAAGTGACAATGAACGTAAAAGGTACCTCACAAAGGATCTATTTAACAAAATCAAAACAATAGTAGACTTTCTAAAAGACAGTGCCCTAGATATCTACACAACTAAAAAACAGGGATCAACTAAACTAAATCATATTGACGCAGCAATTGGTTCAAGCCAAATAAATACATTTAAACAATGCATCCACTTCCCCAATCCACAATTCGCCAACGAAAGTAGTAGTTATGAATACAAGTCTTTATTCATCACAAGATAATCAAGAATTTTGCAACTACTCAAGCAATGAAAAACGGAAATCTCTAAACCCTCTCATAGATAACAACTATGCTCCAAGTGGAATCGAATTAATTACTACAAACCTTCAAATAACATCATTTTAGTCAAACCGGACATCAAACTTTCATTTACGTTGAACGACAACATAAATCAATCAATCAATCAAATGGATGGTAGAATGCACTTCAGAGGCATTCCAAATTCTAATGAACCAAGGCATCTTTCGCAGCGGATGGAGAAGCGACAAAATAACAGAAATTTTCGGAGCTAAACGCTGTTATATATGTCAAGATTTTGCACATCACTTTAGAAACTGCAGATTCAGGAACTACTGTGCTTTTTGCTTTCTGCTAATCTGACAGTAAATTTTCTACAATGAATCCTAGCATTAAGTAAACAAACAGCAGTTCGCTTTAAACAGCTACAACTACAACTAAGATGAGGTATCGGTATCGTTAATTGGATACAACGGCATTTAGCAGGCTAACCTGCTTTTACCGGATAGCGTTGGATTTAAGTGCCCTATGGCTCTGGAGTAAAAAATCACAGTGCTAAGCGCTCCGCCATTAAGGTGAACTCAGTCAGGTACTTCACGTACATATCAGTGATGAGAGTCTGGAAAGCCGTCGAGCTGGTAATGAAACACATGCTTTGCAAAACGTTCAAGTCCTAAATATGGAGGCAAAGTCCATGCGTAAGTATAAAATAGTAAAATGAAGAATAAGTATAATAGGTTAAATATGAAGCACAAATTGCACAAACACTGAATCTTGATTATATAGTTGAATAAATAGTAACACAAAGTTCATCTTTGTCAAAATAAGTTACGCAAAGTTCATATTTACAATATTTACAAAACATTCACTGAAATTATCACCATTTGCTATTATTGAATATTGAGCGTGGCCTTTTTGCTGCAATTTCTAATCTAGGATCATAGTTGTAAGATGAGTCCAAGTTCCAAGTTCCACTTATGCCGAGATTATCAAGCATTCTGCTTGATGTGTTCCGGCTGTCATCAGATGTTTGCACTGTGGGCGCTGAAGAGAGAATTAGTCCGAAGCGTGAGTCCAAAAGGGCAGGAGCTAATGGTGAAGGGGCGTGACCAGTTTCACGTGGGCTGGAAGCTGACTTATCATTGGTTGCGAATCTTCTAAAGAATACTTCGCCAAAGTTGCAATTAAATAAAATATAAAACATACATGAAAGTAGAAATAGTAAAATAATTGCATAAACCAGTCCTCTATATTATTTACATATGTACATTAGTCCAAGTCCATCAGGAGATAAACACAAGACATGGAAAGATGAGTCTGTAGGTCACATGGGTAGTCACCCACCCAAGTTCAGGCTCAGACGCAGTAAGATGAGGCGTTTAAATTCGGCTTTTATAAGCTTTTGAATTAGCACGAGATCATTCTTTTACTCTCTCGATTTTTCTGGATTACAAAAGCAATTACCAGATATTTATTTATTAAATATTAAAAGCACGAGCTCTTGTATTTTTACCTTTCCGGCTCAGCTTTCTCTTACAATTCGTCACGCGCTGCATTGCACGGGAAATAAAACAATTTTAATTACAATTATAAATAAGTAGCCAAATAAATATGAAATCCGTAACACTGCCCCCAAGGACTGCACGTCCCGAGCAATACAATCCCTAGACAGGAAGCCAAACTTAAACTAAGGCAACAATGTAATAATAAACATTACATTACAATAAGAAAATAAACAATAATTGCAATGAGTAACTTTCAGCAAATCAGATATTATCAAACGCTAAATACAGTTCAAATACTATCAAATACCAAATACAAATACTATCAAATACCAAATACAAATACTATCAAACGCTAAATACAATTCAAATACTATCAAACGCTAAATACAATTCAAATACTATCAAATACCAAATACAAATACTATCAACCAAATACAAATACTATCAAATATCAAATACAAATGCTATCAAATACCAAATACAAATACTATAAATACCAAATACAAATACTATAAATACCAAATACAAGTACTATCAAATACTAAATATAAATCAAATACTAAATACAAATCAAATACTAAATATAAATCAAATACTAAATATAAATCAAATACTAAATACAAATCAAATACTAAATATAAATCAAATACTAAATACAAATCAAATACTAAATACAAATCAAATACTATCAAATACTAAATACAAATAAAATACTAAATACAAATATTACCATGGTCTTATACTATTTACATTACTATTTACAATTATATACACTGCGTACTATGGCCGTAGTAATGAGCTAACCTCTCGTAATGAACGAATTTAGACTTAGAGTTCGATGACTTACAGATCCGAACCACGACGTCATTCAGCCTGTTTAGGACTGTGTAAGGACTATCCCAAGGTGACTGTAGTTTCGGAGAAAGTCCTTTTCCACGAATCGGATTCCATAACCACACCTTGTCTCCTTCGTTGAATCGATGTTCAGTAGCTCTCATGTCGTATCGGGTCTTCATCTTCTCCCTCGCCAAGTTGACTCGCTCTCGTGCAGAAAGGTGCATCACTTCAAACCAGGCCTGGACATCTTGGATGTATTCTTCAGGCGATGAAGGCGCACTTGCAGGGCGGCCAAACGAGAGATCACAAGGCAGACGATGATCACGACCGATAAGCATCTGGGATGGAGAATTGTCAGTAGTCTCGGTTTTCTCTTCGACCCTAGGATGATTTCGGCAGCATGCTGAGCCAGGTGTTTCAGACAACGCGTCGGAGTTTCGAGGTGAGGATCCTTTTTGATGATGGATAGGTATCTCCTCTATTTCTGAAAGCAATATGTTGTTTTTGAAATCGAAGGAAAAATTTGCTTCCTTAAAAGTCCAATCCGAGTATGCAAGAATCTGTAATATCTGCCACATATGGCGTGTGATGATAAGGGGCATTTCCAAGCGTGATGTTCACGTTTAATTTCCCATCGATGTGAATTTTCTTGTCGGACGCAGTCTGGAGGGTAACAGAGGATGGCGTCCAAATCAACTTATCTTTAAATCGATGAACTAAATCTTTCCGAATGATGGTAACATTAGCTCCTGTGTCAATGATCATATTGCAAGGGACTCCATCGATATGCCCATTAATGGATAGTCCTTTTGCCACTCACTGCAGAAATCTTGAGCGCTTTAAAATAGGGTTTTTCACTATCTGGCAGCCTCCGCTCCTCGATATGGTCATTAATTTGCTTCCTGCGTCGTTGCTGGAAAATGGTCTTATTTTCCGTACCCCGAGGTGTTCTACAGTTCCTTCGTACGTGGCCTTCAGCTCCGCAGTTCCAGCATTTTGGTTCCTTGTCACTCCTTTTCCATCTCATGGCATTTAATTGTCTGGTTATATCGTCCGTCTTATTTTCCGTGTTCTGGGGTGTTCGGCAGTTCCTTCGCATGTGGCCTAAAGCACCTCAGTTCCAGCACTTTACGGTCTGCTTCTTGTCACTAATATTCCGCTGCAAAGTATTCAGTTGTCTTGTTAAATGATCTAAACGGGTCATGAATTGATCCACTGTCGCGTAAACTCGCACAGCTCTGACTGGGTAGCAATCTCTACGAGTTGCTTGCTGGGCTGCCTCGAATTACATGGCGCACACTAGGGCGCCTTTTTTATCTTTCACATGTCATTCTGAGAGCTTTCTGTATTTCAGTATCGCGAATGCCGTCGATGAAGTATTGCAGGGATAGGATTTTCCTTGTTTCTGTCGGGCACTCCGAAAAAGCGAGGTGGGACAGCCTTTCAACATCCGTAGTGAGCTCTTGGAGTGTTTCGGTGGGCTTCTGTTGACGGGATTTTAATTGAAGCCTACTGTAGTCGTTCAAGCATTTCTCTCCGAAGCGCAGCTCCAATGCGCCGGATAGAGCTTCGAATTCTAGTCTCTGGTTTTCGGGAATAGTCTGCAGGATATCTGCTGCATCTGCTTTCAGAGAAGCGTCGAGATGACAGGCCTTAGCTTAGGAATCCCATCTGTTTGCTTCCGCCACTATTGAAAATTGTGTCTTATAAACTTTCCAAGAGGTCTTCCCATCATACTCCCATCATAGATAGCTTCAATGAGGGCCGAGCATGCGTTGGTAAGAATTTAAAGCCATCACTATTGCTCCCTGCCATCGCTACCAACTTCTTGAAGGTATCAACTTCTTTAGCAACTACAAAAACCTTGTCATCAATTTGTTGTTCGATATGTCCTTGGACGACAGAAACTTTTTCTTCAATTTGTTGTTCGATTCACTGTTGGAAGGCCGAAATGTTTCCTTCGATTCGCTACTCCACAGCAGACACTCTTCCTTGAATTTCTCCAATTTTGTCTTAAGAGTGACCTCTGTGAAACAATTCCTCCTTTTAGGTAAGTAGCTGCTGTCTGTTTTGTCATATTTAAACAGAAAAATTCTATGCCTTGCTTTTTTGTTGAAACCTTCAGACATTTGACTTCTGACTAAATGTAGGAAGTTACTTACAGACATATCGAAGTACACAAGCAGAAATCCAATCATAAATTCAATGATAAAATTTAATAAAAAGGACCAAAATAAACAGATTTATGGTCTGGACTTTGCTCTTTGACTGTCATTTTGAGTTTGCAAATTCATACACGTGACTTCCCAAAGATATAGTAAAGACTGAACAGATGTAGGTAGATAATAAGTTACAGTACTTAAATAGTAGTTTATGAGATATTACTCATATTTTAGGAAATGCAAGGAGTATGCATCTGAATTAGATTCCTAAATGTTTTTACGAATCTAAAAATTTTTAGTGTAATGAATTTCATCATTTGACAACAGAAATTGAATTATTTCAAGCTGTCTTAATAGCTTTTACTATAACTTTAGTTTCGGAGTAGTTTTCTCCCCTGCTCTCTAATCAAACGTCTTGTAAATTATAATTTAGATTTAATATCTAATAAATTTCTATTTACATGAATTATAATTTATATTTAGACTTCAATTCATTAATTTATATGTATATATTTAGTAGATGAAAATTTAAACACTTCCATGTTTCTCTTTTACTTTTACCCGGTTCTTTTAGCATGCGGTTATGATAGCAGAACAGTATTAAATATTGTGTTCCTTTGAATGAGGTAACGCGTTCCCACCTGTTTTCTATTATATATCTGTGTATGAATACTTCTGCATGTATGTGTTTGTGAACACAACTATATGCATTATTTTGAGTATTAAAGGCAAGGATATTTCTCCAGAAAAGTTTATTGCAGAGTAAAAGTATTATTTACAGCAAATGATTAATTATTAAACTCTCTGATTCCTTATTAAATACAGCATACAAAACATTTAAAATAAATTTTGATAGTTCCATATTAACAAAATTATCTGGTGCAAATTGGTGTTTTTTTATTAGATGAAAAGATATAAGTTACGTATTGGCTGCAAGTGGTGGCTTTCGTACCTTTTTTTAGAAAGACTCCCAAACTAATAATATTTCTCATAAGTTGGCGAATAACAAATAAAATATACTTCAGCAAATGGAAATACAAAATTTTAATTATTAAATAAGAATTCTGTGATACATTAAAAAAGTAAAACATTTACGTTCGTCTCAAATCTTTCTGGTAGTTTTTTTTTTTTTTTTCTATTCTTCTTCCCAAGCATACAGCAATCTATTTTTCCTTAGGAAGATATTAGAGGGTCAGCATAGTGCAGCACTAAATATCTGCCAAACTTATTTCCTTCATTGTTCCCTTTAGTGAATTTTTGACAAAATTCTATATTTTTATACTTATGCTTGATGTACTACGTATTAATAAATTAGATACTATTCTATTATCGGGATTGGATTCAGATATCACCAGAAGCTGATGATCTGGCAAAATATTTGAAGCAAAATATTACCGCCAAAATGTTTAAATTACGGTAAATAAAATACGATATGGTTGGTTAAAATTGAAGAAAAAGACAAGGGAAAAAAATAACAAAAGATATTCATAAAATCAGAAGTTTTTAATGTTAATTAAATAACTTGCCAAAGAAAGCAGAAAAAAATCATTTTATGGTTTTTCGTGCACATTTTTTAGAATGAATAATTCCTCGTTCCTGAAGAAATTGTATGGAAGATATTTCATCATTAGGCAGGTCCGAATTTTTAGATCCATGGTAAATAAAATAATAATAAAATACAAGTAACCGTTACATCTTAGCACTTTGCATTTTCTTTGCCAATTTTGAAAAAACATTTTTTACTTTTTCTCAAAAAAGTCAACATTGTGAAGACTTCAGAAGTAAACACTGGCGACTTCCTATGAACCAATCGCCTGGCAAGTTTAGCAAAATATTTGGACGATTACTCCGGTCCCACTAACAGAACAATACCATAAATTAATAATTCAAAGCTATTTCATGGAAAGTTAATTTTTAAGAACTTCTATCAAATGGCACTAGCAAAACTCATTCCGTAAACTACTTTTTATACACATTTTAATTACTATTTGATTTAGATTAATATAATCTTTTGAAAAAAGTAAAAGGTATTTAAAATATGGAATTTCAAACTTTCATATTATAAATTTTAGAATGCTTGTATTTAAATACCTCCTTAAATTCAATACATTTATTTCTTCAGCTTTAAGGCTGTAAATAATGATGAAAAACATTTGTAGCAATAATTAAAGGTACTATTCCGTTAGAGCGGCGTCAGTTAAAAATGAAGAAAAAATGAGAAGAAAACGAAGTCAATTGCTATGAATTATTCCTTTGTCCTGAAGAAATCTTTATGGCAGCCTCTTCATCATTAGCTAGTTTCGAAATTTTGTAGTCCATCGTGCTAAATGGCGAAATACAGCAAAAAAAATGAAGTGTGATGATATTTCAAACGAAAACTGGAAATCTCGAGCCACAATATTTGGCGTGTTGTTGTAGCATTGTGTTCTTCTCATTCTTTCTTCTCATTTTACTCTAGCGGAATAGTACCCAATATTTTATGTATGAACAGCTGTTCTTAGATCGGCAAAATGAAATTTATGATCCAAAATAAAATGTCTGTAAGCTGCTTTTCCTAGTTCCTGTCTTTTATATGCCCACTAGAAGTTTAAATAAGTTATAGTTGTCTCTTGTAGATGGTTGACAATTTTTGCCATGAGTGTGGATGTGTCTCTGTTTGCAACCTGAGTGAGAAAGAATTTCTTAGTTTCTTGGCATAACTTATCAAATATTTGTGGAAGAATCATGCCAGCTTTGGTTTTTTTTTTCCGCATGAACAAATTTTCGTCTGTGTTCACAATTTTTCAAGGCCAACTATTGGCTTATTTGATTGATGGGTTATATGCAGAGAATACATCTCTCTTATAAAACTCTTTCAATGACTACTCTTTCAGTAAGCAGTCATAAAACTCTTTCAGTAGTAAGTATCACATTTTCATAGTTCTTTTTTCATCTTAATCAACTTCAAATAAAATGTTAAACTGTTACAAACAGTATTCTGAATCCACTGAACCAGTTGTTAAAGCATATGCTTTTCTTTCAAGCTGTACCTCTAAATGCTTTCACTCAGTGAAGTTGTATTTAATTGCCAGTTTTGCATATTCGAATGCAAGGTAAAATATTCCTTTCTTGAAGGAAAGGTATGCAGCAAGTACTTTCCTTACATAATTTAAACATTTTTAAATTTAAAAAAAAATAAGCCGCCCATTCGGTATAGTGGTTAGTGACCCTGACTGCCGTAGCGATGGTTACGGTTCGAATCTTGGTGAAGACATGGTTGTAACTGTCCGTCCCTTTATAGAAGGCAACAGTGGTCACATGTTACGTGCTTCCATAAGGAAATGGCCACCACTTCCGGCCCTTGTAGTGGCGCAAGGTTAACGGCTGTTAAATAATGCACTCGGCCATTTAAAAAAAGAAAAAATAAATAGGCAAAATACATTTACATGTGGAAAAATATAACTTGGTTTTCTCTGAACTCCTCCCATCCCAAGCAAACTGTAAAACATCACTGTTTGGACTGACAGATGTTTCAAAATGGTTTATATTGGTGATTTATCAAAAATCTTAACACCTTTATAAAATATGATCCGTAATAATAAGGAAGAAAGAATATTGCAAACTTACAAAGCTTGGTTTAATTTATTAGATTATAACACATAAGGGCTATCTGTCTAAGAGGACGGATGTCTTTGTAGAGGACTTTCTAAGAGTAATTGGCTCGTATCTACATTAGAGGTTTGAAAAGACTAGAATCCATTTTTGAAGTCATGTTTAAACCTTAAATTGATATAAGCTTTCTAATAAATACCTTGGCAGTTTCATAAAGACTTATTCATATTAAAATTTGAGTTTATTTCACAGAATAAAAATTTATTATTAAATTTCAAACTTAGTGTGATCGCAATATATTTTTCACAAATATTCAGAACAAACTTATATATACATTAAAATTTATGATCCAATAGATCTTCTGTTCAAATATACTAAATGATAGTTCATCCATCCAAAGATTATGTAAATAATTTATATTTAAACCAGACTCCTTTCAGATATGCAATAAAATGATAAAAGATATCATATTCATTAGAAAAAAGATACGTAACTTCGAATTCATTCACTCTTCATTTGAATAATATATAGAGAGGGAAATATTGTTGCGTGCGTATGGGTTCGTAATAGATGAAATGCACAAGAGATAAAAAGTTAATAAAATTTATTCTTATAGCAAGAAATAAGACAAAATACTGAAATTTCCTCAGAGATATTAGTACAATGTTGCAATATCTCACAGTAGTTATATTTTAAACTACTAAAACGTTAACTAGAACTGAAATTCAAAAGACAGGGAAAGCCAATCCGATTTCACCCTGATTTCGCTACAATCAATAACAGCATTAAGTAAACAATTACAGTTCGCTTAAAACAACTGAATTGAGATGTTTTCCTCAGGTTTTAATAAGTTTTTTTATCATGCACGAGAACATTCTGGTGAAATCTATTTTCTCGATTTTTCAGGATAGCAAAACAGTACAATTAGCAGATATCTATTTATTAAATGCGCGTGCTCCTGTAGTTTTACTTTTTCGGCGTAGCTTTCTCTTAAAATTCGTCACGCGCTGCATTACACAGGGAAATAGACCAATTTTAACAATAATTCTATTAAAAATAGCAAATTAAATACAAAATTCGTAACAATATTAATTTCTTATCTAATCCAAGTTAGAAAATAAAGCTCAAAACTTTAATTATTGGGTGAAATGTGTTGAAAATATTACACAATTAATTTAAAATTGAAATTTCATATATTTCTCAGTGATTTAAAGTAAACGTAAGAGTGTATTCGAAAGATATGTGCTAAAATGTTAACATTTAAAAAAAATTGTAGTATTTCCATGAAAATTTCCTTCAGGAACTCAAATCGTGATGTTTGTATTTGTGCCCAGAAATCATGTAGATTAGATGTCATGTGACCTCCCTGCGCGTTTGGGGATTTAGCGCCGATCTCGCTATTTAAGTTCTAAGCTGATAATAAATTCAATGGTAATACTTCATGTCTTAACAGTGTTTTCACACTACCATGGTAAAATTGCTGTTTTTCTGCTAACTTCTCCTTATGCCGGGTCATATGAAGATGTCGTTCAATGAGAAGCTACGAATCCACCCTTGGATTTATGTTGTGCCATTCTTCCCCCTATAGACTCAGTTTTACTGCATTGAAAGGAAAATGTTTATTCCTGAGAAACATGAGCGGTTTTTGTATATATGCATATATTTTAGATGCAAGATTTTTGTTTTAAATTACTGTGTATTGCATTCTAAGGGCTTGCAGCTGATCGGCCGAGCAGCACCTGCGCATATCATGTTACATTTATTGTAGCATCATTTCCTGAAGTTTTGAGTTGTTTATGTATATGTTTTATTGCGATTAACTACTTTGCTTTGATTATTTCTTTTACATATCTAAACTGTGTATTGCATCTCCATAATTCATTTAAAGTAATTGGTTATCCTACACAAGTCATCCGATTCGACGCTACTTATCACGTGACTACCGAAGTTCCTCCCTCCAGCCTCTGCTCGACAGAATTTATCATAGAAGTACCAACACAGAAGCAAGAAGCTTCTTTTCTCTTTTCTTCACCACAAATTTCCATCTCCATCGAGAGAATCTTCTATTTAGGTTTCTTCGCTGCCAGGCCCTACACGGGACTATATCAGGAACTGGCAAGAGCAGGATAATTTTTCCTTCTTATGGCCAGTATAGTCAATGTAAAGAAGGAAAGGTTCCATAGACGTAATGTAAACCAGTTTGCTATTACGCCGCTGCAAAGCGGAGGGAAAATTCGCCAAGGAATTTGGCGACGGAACCTGGCGGCGAGAATTTCTTCCTTCTCGATGTGTACAGGAAATTGAGGTACACGTATTAAGAAGAAACATTGTTTGATAAAACGTTTCTTTTTTGACGTTTCGCAATAAACTTGAATTTTCCTACTTTTTTTGCTCAAAATAACTAATCCATTAATTAATTTACTTGCACGAAAAAGTATTTTCTTTTCCTTTAAAATTTAAAGAAATTTAAAACGATATTCGGTTTATAAACTCTTGATGAACTGACGTTCGAACCTCGAGCCTGGCTTCCAGCTTTGGTGATTTGGCGACAGATATTTCGCGCATGCGCAGCTGTTTCCCTCTGCATTAGGACGGAGCCACTCCTGCTGCGGAGAAGTTTACTTATACTTTTATGCAACAGGACCCCCAATCTTTATTTTATATTTATTGTTTCCCTCATCATCACATCTATTCAGCCTTACCAAACACACACACCTGAGAGACACTATTTATTGTAAATGAACACAGCTTCCTCCCCTTTTGACTACACTCATGGATTCAATCTAATTTTAGGAAATTTTCTACTTCTTTCCTTTTCTCTCTATAGGCCGTTTTTTTACTCTCTCTTATACTTTTGGGCCATTTATTTGAATTTTATTTTGTCTCATCTTTTCTTCCTGGCCTTTTTGAACTCGTATAAAAACCTGAACTACCTGAACCCACACTGCAAAGGCACAACATATGGCGACGAGGATGGGATGTGGAAAAGAAAATAAAAAGGAAGAAGAAAATCGTTTCCGACTCGGCGCACTCGTTTACATGCGTAAGTAGTGACGAAACCAAAACTTGGATTAGGGAATTCCCCGAAAACTGCTAAAGGTAAGAAAGTATTTGATTTTTATTTTGAAAGGATGGAGAAGTTAACTGAAGAATTAATTAAGCAGAATGAAGCTTTAATGGCCGCATTGCAAGAGAAATCGGAACATAGACAAGACAAAATTTCTGTTTCTTTTGATAAGTTTGATGAAACGGTAGAAAATTTTGATTCGTTCATAGAACGATTTGAAGCTTTTTTCGGACATTCTAAATGTTCCAGAGGCAAAACGTGGGAAAGTTCTGATCTAAGCTTGAATGCGAAATTGTATAATTTGTTGAAGAATTTACTCTCTCCGGATAAAAATTTCAGATAAAAATTTTACCGAACTAAAAAAGATCCTTAAGGATCATTTAAATCCCAAACCTTTAATAATACCAAGTCGGCACATGTTTATTAATAGGAAACAGCATGAGGGGGAATCAATTAATAGTTATGTCACTGAATTACGCTCGTTAGAGATTCCTTGCGAATATAAAGAAGATATTGTTACGAAAAATTCGGCGGTTGCGCCTGTATGTAAGCTTTCCGGCATAGCACTAGGGTTGCCATAAAATAGTTATATGGTAGGGTTGCCAGATTGGCGACTTTATCGTCCATTTGGCGACCAAATTGGCGATATCCCATGGTCCAATCGGGAAGCTTCTAGAATAACTTCCTGTCGAGATATTTCTCGAAACGTGTGGAACTTAAAGAAAAGCTATATAAACCCTTGCGTTTCTGAGAGCAGTTAGTTATTGTGAAGAGTGTGATTAATTGTTGTGAAGTAGTGTGAGCGTTGTGAGAATAGCTGCTACGCGAGAGTTTTGTGAACGGAAAGCAATAGAGATAGTGCTTTGCCGTGAAGCTAACTTTACAGTATAGCTTGACAGTGTATTGGTGATTGTTCCACGGTGTTTTATTGTAAGTTTGGTGTTGCCGTGAAGCTACCTTTACAGTTACAGCCTGAAGCTGTGTTGCTGATTGTTTCAGCGTATTTATTGTAGATTTTCGACGCTTTTAAAGGTAATTTTGGAACTGTGCTGTAAATAGTGATT
>KK122335.1:321343-333762 GCA_000611955.2 Stegodyphus mimosarum
TTTCCGTGTTGCTACCTTTACAGTTACAGCCTGAAGCTGTGTTGCTGATTGTTTCAGCGTATTTATTGTAGATTTTCGACGCTTTTAAAGGTAATTTTGGAACTGTGCTGTAAATAGTGATTTTTGTAAATAAATTGTCCTTTTTATTGTTCTGCATCGTGTTTGCGTCGGATACTCTCAAATCCACGAACCCGTAAAACGCAACAATATGTTGAATACAATGTTAAGGGATGTTTTCGTTAGTGGTCTACGATATCGCAATATCTTAGATCGGTTATTTCAGGAAGATGATATCGATTTAGAGAAAACATTAAAGATAGCCTTGGCGATGGAAAAGGCGGTTAAGGGTGCGAATGAGATTATAGGCAAATCCGCAAAACTGAAAGTACTTAAAACCGAGAATAATGAGTCCAAACCTCGGAAACAAAACCTTGTTGCTAAGAATAATAAAGGTAAAAATGAAACTTGTTCGCGTTGCTTAGGGGCAAATCCCAATAAAAATAATTTTAAATTCTCAACAAGTGAATGCAGGTTTTGTAAAAAAATTGGTCATGCCGAAAAAGCGTGTTATTTGTCTAGGAAAAACCGACAGGTTCAGCAAAAGAAAGTTGAGGCAAATAATGATTATGATTCGAAAATGGGGTTCCTATCTGTGGATTTAGATCCAGAACGCACATGTTAAAAGAGAAAGAGTCGAAGAGACCGCCGATAATGTTTCAAGTTAAAATTGAAAACAAACCAGTTAGTATGGAAGTTAATACTGGGAGAACAGTTTCGGTAATGTGTATAAACGAATTTAGAAAAATTACAATTAAAAGATTCAGAACTACAAATTTAGTTTTTAAAACTTAGAGGTGATAAGGTGATACCTTTAGGGTATGTTCCTGTTAAAGTTGAATACCAAGGTCAAAAATTAGTTTTAAATTTATACATTGTGAAGGAAAATTTGGACACAATCTTCGGCCGAGAATGGCTGCATAAAATCAATCTCGATTGGAATGCCATCAAAACACTGAAAACTTCTAGTGAACTGAATTTAAAAAAATTGTTTGAGGAGTATAAGAAAATTTTTGATGATAAATTAGGTGCAATTAACAATCACGAAGTAAAATTAAATTTGAAACCTAATACTCAACCAATATTTTGTAGGTCACGACCGGTACACTTCGCATTAAAAAATAGAGTTGAATCAGAAATCGATCGGCTTGAGAAAGAAGGTATCATTGAGAGAGTGGAGACTTCAGAGTGGGCAGCACCAGTTGTACCAATCATTAAAGCTGATGGTTCCATTAGGCTTTGTGCTGATTATTCTGTGACACTGAATCCTAATTTGGAAGTGCCACAGCATCCATTACCAAAACTTGAAGAAATATTTTCATGCCTTAATGGAGGAGAAAATTTCTGGAAACTTGATTTCAGTCACCCTTATCTACAAATGAAGGTGCATCCGGAGAGGCAACGATTATTAATGTTTGCGATACGAATGCGATGTGGATACGATGATCAATTAAACAATAAACAATTGAACTTAACTATTTATTGAAGTGTCTAAATGCGTTGCGTGCCTCTACAGACGAAATCAAAACTGCAAGTGCGTAGTTTTACAAGAGTGGCCTTCTAGCCAATATGCGCCAACACCGGCGCCAAGAACAAGATATCGCCAATGCGTTGGAAACATATTAATCATTTCAAAAACATACAATTAGTACTCAACATACCCCCCGGCATTGAAGGGTTCAAACACTTCAATCAATAATGAATAATTAAATATACATTACAAATACAAGATAATTAATACATAAATTGGAAACAATAATCATACAATTATAAGAAACGAAATCAACTGTTAGCAGATTGTTGAATCAAAAACAGTCCTTTAGGAAGAATTCTCCTCTAATGGCAATATCGCCATTTTTGCGATTCCTCTTTTTATAGTTCCCATTGCTGTCTGCACATTTACAACCCTAAACTTTCCGTCTGATCTCGGAAAAACATTTACAACGCGACCTAGCAACCATTTATTTACAGTGTAACGTTTCCGAGCTTTTATGGAAAAATAGCAAGACAGGATTGTCTTTTTTAAATTTATTTAGAACTCAACAACAAATTCATTCGTGGTTAAATAAATGATGAATAGCGTAAATTGTTACATTGCTATATCTTACAGAAGGGAAAGAACGAGTTTCCCACAGCCTTTTCTGACTACATGTCCATTCAACTCCACTGCTTCGTCTCTTCTCACAAAAGAACAGCGAACAGCCGTGAACAAGTCGGCATCATAAAAGCATTAGGGGATAAAGACCCATTAGCCTTTAGGAAATTCTCCCTGGCCGATCGGTTACACCCTGGCTCTAAAAATGAGTTTCTTTAAGTTAGTCCGAAAGAGGAAGTCTCTAATAATAACCAGCTGGTTGTTTTCTTAGTGATTCATTTGCTGTTACAGTTTGTCACAGCTTCCTTCCCTCCCCGAGGGGGTGGTCTTCTGGACCATAATTACCACCATTAGAGTTCACCATATTGTTAATAAAATAAATTATAGTAAACACTCATTTTTACATCAAACAGGTGTAAGTACCATGGATTAAACATGAAATTATATTGAGGGCAGTGTACAAATAATATAACATACTTAGTGTACAAAAAATACTAATGACTAATTACATTCAGACAAAACAGAGCTTACCCCTTTTTAGACAAATATTACACAATATGCATTCTTTTACTTATATAGATTTACAGAAGAACCATACAAGACAGTAAAAAATATAAAATCAATATAATATCAAGTTTTTCGGCTTGGAGCATCCGCATTTTTATTGAGTTCCCCGAACGATGAATAATTGTGAAATTGTATGGCTGAAGAGCCAGCGTCCAACACATTAAGCGAGGATTAGTACTGGCATTAGTTCGTAACCAAGTTAGAGGATTATGATCAGTCTGCACAATAAAGTCTTGCCCGTCTAGATAATAGTGAAGTTTCTTTATACCAAAAACTATGCTGGTGCATTCCTTTTCAGTGGTGCAGTACTTTTTCTCTACCTCGGAGAATTTCTTGCTCAGAAATATAATGGGATGTTCTTCTCCGTTACTAGTGAGCTGTGTTAATACAACTCCCATACCATAATCAGATGCGTCGGTTTGTAGAATAAAGGGAAGAGTAAAATCGGGTGCATATAAAACTGGGTAACTTGTTAATTTCTCTTTTAATTCCGTGAAAGCCCTTTCGCTCTCAGCATTCCACAGAATATCACCCTTTTCCGATTTTCCTTTTAAAAGATCCGTCAACGGAGCGGCGATTGCTGTGTACATCGGAATATAACGGCTATAGTAGCCCGCTAATCCCAGAAATGCTCTTATATCCGTTTTAGTCTTGGGTGTTGGGAAATCTCTTATAGCTTTGGTCTTAATTTCCGACGGTTTCCGGTACCCTTGGCCTACAACATGACCCAAATAAAGGAGTTTGAGTTTGTTTTGAGCAAAACGACATTTTGAAGGTTTAATGGTCAATTTCGCTCTACTTATACGTTTCAGCACAATTTCCAGATGCTTGAGATGGCATTCCCAGGTTTTTGAAAAAATAGCCACATCATCCAGGTAGGGAACTGCAAATTCTTCGCATCCATTTAATACCTCTTGCATCATCTTGGAAAAAAAATAAGGAGCGTTTTTTAAACCAAAACTTAACCGTAATGGCCTGTAAGTGCCGAAACTGGTTACAAATGCGGCATATCTTTGAGCATTAGGGCTTAAGGGTATTTGCCAATATCCCTTAGCTAAATCTATAACCGTGATATATTTTGCAGAAGCAACTTCTTCTACCCGTTCTTCTATATTGGGTAAGGGATAGAACTGGGTACGTGTGATTTCGTTTAATCGTCGGTAATCCACACAAGGTCGAGGGTCCTTATTTGGAGCTTCTACGAGAATCATAGGAGAAGTGTAGTCTGATTCCCCCACCTCAATAATTTTTAGGTCAAGCATTCGTTGAATTTCTCTTTTTAAAATCTCATTTTGTCGATGTGACATTCGATACGGCTTAGATCGTACCGGCTTATTACTGATAACTTCAATATCATGTTCTACGAGGTCTGTCATTCCCGGCTCGTTAGAAAAACTTTGCGAATATTTATTTAATAACCTCTGCAATTGATCTCTTTGAGTAGGTTCTAATAATTCTTCCAAATTGCTACTTTTAATAACCTCAGAATAATCGTAAACGTTTGGATTTGTATCAATATTAGGAAAATCTATTTCAGTCTCAATCTGGTCAGAACCCTCTTCGCTACAAGACAGGTAATTAATTACCTCAGGTCTTTTATAATATGGCTTTAACATATTGATATGATAAATTTGGGATCTTTCTTTTTTCCCCGGTAAGGATACGATATAATTTGTTTCGGATACTTTATTTTCAACTTTGCCCGGTCCTGTCCATTGAACCGAAAGTTTATTTGCCTTAGAAGTGGCCAAAATTAAAACCAGATCACCTTCTTTAAATTCTCTTTTTATGGCATTTTTATCATACCATTTTTTTCTCCTGAGTTGTTGATCTTGCATTTTCTCAACTGCCAACTCTTGACACTTTTTTAAGCGATTTATGAGTCTAAAAACATACTCGGTTACTGGTTGTTCCTCCTCTGGTGAATCCGTCCAATGTTCGTATAACAACGTTTCTGGAGTACGCAAATTTTTTCCGTGGACAAGTTCCGCAGGTGTGAAACCCGTGCTTTCATGCGTCACAGTTCTTAAAGCAAGAAGAGCCGCCGGTAGCACCTGTTCCCAATCAGAATCAGCCTCCAAACATAAAACTCGTAATATTCTTTTTATAGTACGATGAAATCTCTCCACTGGATTAGACTGAGGGTGGTGTACCGAACTATGACTAACTTTGATACCGAAACGTTCAAAAAATTCTGTGGTCAGATTGCTCATAAATGAAGTTCCTTGATCGCACTGAATCTCTTTAGGGAATCCCATTCTGCTGAAAAGATTTAACAACGCATCCACTATTGTAACCGAAGTTATATCTTCGATTGGAAGAGCCTCTGGATATTTTGATGCTACACATATAGCAGTTAGTATATATTTGTTTCCTTTAGATGTGGTTGGCAAGGGTCCACAAGTATCTATGTTTATTTTTGAAAATACTTCCGATATCACAGGGACTAATTTCAGAGGCGCTTTTTTTCTATCGTTAGATTTCCCCACTCTTTGGCAAGGATCACAAGTTCGAATATAAGTTTCCATATCTTGATAACATTTGGGCCAAAAAAAATATCTAGCTAGATTATCTTTGGATTTAGTTACGCCCAAATGTCCGGACACTTGTTCATGACATAAACTCAATATCTTCTCCCGACAAGTTTCAGGAATGACCAATAATTTCCGTACATTTCCTAAACGATCTTCTTGACACTTATACAGCAGCCCCTTTTCTATCTTGTAAATATTTGTCGAAGAGTTATTTTGAGAGTCTCTTGTCGCTATGTCAAAAAGCGGCTTTAAATCTTCACTCTGTTGCTGTAATTGAAGGAATTTAGTCTTGCTTATTGAAAGTAGAGGAGGTAGGTCATTGAACTCCGAAACGGGCAGGAGCGACTTTCTGTCTTCCTGTTCTTCTTGTTCCGTCCCCTGGGAAGTATAATCGTTCGCGAGGGAGGGAAAACTCGGTAGGGGTACAATATTCGTATGCTCACCCCTTTCTTTTGCTGCTTGAAGGCCTTTCTCTTCGCTATTGATCATTTGTCGACGTTTCTGAGCCCGCGTCTCCACTGCGTTAACTTGGAAAAAGTATTCCTTATTTTGATTTTTTCCTAATTTTGCAGCCGTCCGATTCCCTAATATATAACGTCCTTGATCAAGCTCATTTCGTATGACTGCGGCCTTTGTTAATATTCGTCCAAATTCTGCTTCTATTTCAACATGTGCTAGGGGAAGACATATAGGTGATTCATCGAACGGTTGTTTTACCCAAACAGTTTCTCCTGTTAACATTGAAGGGGTAATGTATTTTTTACAGATCACATCAATGGATGCTCCAGAATCCCGTAATACAGGAAGATCGAACCCGTTAACCTTAGCCATTGTAGTGTATGGCGCTAAATAATCTTCTTCATTCTCTTGTACCCTGTTAACAACAGCCGTAGATTTAAAGTCTTTCTGAGCTTTCGGACACTGCGGCCTCAAGTGATCGATTGAGCCACAAGTATAGCACTTAAGAGGTTTACGTACTTCAAAATGACGCTCATCTTGATTTCGAAAAGTTTCTGTTTTTTTCGAAACTTTTTCCCCAGCCTGTTTATACCTTGGCGAATCTCTGAAATTAGGCTGATTTTTATTTCTCTTTTGCGACTCCGAACCATGAACTGGAGAGACCTTTTTCCGGTATTCACGTACGTTTTCATAATCTTCTAACAACTCGGCTAATTTATTTGGGGACGTTATCTTGGACCATTCATCAATAAAATGCTGGCGCACTTCGAAATTTACGCGACGCTTCATTTGATCCGTTATCATCAGGTCTTTTAAAAGTTCAAAATCATTAATTTCCAAGCCCGAGATCCATTCTTCAAAATAATTTCTTAATTCAAATGCGAAATCCCTCCAAGTGGTTTGAGCGTTTTTTTGGGTTTGCGAGAATTTGATTCTAAATTTTTCTGGGCTCAGTTTAAACCTTTTAAGAAGTATCCCTTTTATGTAAGCATAGTCATAAGCCTGTTCTTCTGGCTCTCGCATAATCAGCTGAACTATCTCTGTTGGCAAAAGTGTTAATAAAACAGAAACCCATTCTGATTGGTTTAGATTCGCCCTCTTTGCTTGGCGCTCAAACATGACTAGGTACAAACTAACATCATTCTCTTCGGGATCAAATTTTTGGATCATTTTTTGAAGTTCAAAATGGTTTCTTCTAGGCATACTTTCTTCATTCCCATCAATTAGATCCTTACCTTTAGCGGCCTGCAATTTCATTTTGGTTATCTCGAATTCTCTTTCTTCTCTCCTAATTCTATCTTGCCTCTCTTCGTCTTCTCTCCTAATTCTTTCTTGCCTCTCTTCTTTCTCAAGTCTCACTGACGTGATATTTTCCAACAGACTTTTAATTAGTTCCTCCTCGTAGGCTTCATTTCCCATAATCAGCTGTCTTAAATCTAATATCCTAAGCTGGGGTCCAACCTTTTCCCCTAACTCTTCAGCCAAGGATTTAAGGTCCTCTTTTCTAGCTTTTGCTAAGAATGCCATGATATACCCTCAACTTATACTCTAAATCTAATGAATCTCTCTTTATATATATAAATTTGATATACAACTAAAATTTACAATTCTGAGGCTCAGTATTTAACTCTTAATTTTTTTCAGAACAATTTCTGGTATTCTAAACATACATTCAAGACAATTTACACTATACTGTGAACAGGATGCACTCAGTTGCAATTAGTTAAATTGAGAATTTAAGATAATACAATATGCTTTAGATAATACAATATTCACATTCAGATCATCAAAACTTTCATAGTATATTAAGTTATGCATTCAAAAGTAAATTAAAATAAACGTATAAATACTCATAAATATCAATACAACCACAGTTTGAACGTAAGATATTAGTGATTTCTAAACTTTCTGTTAACACTTTCAACTGAAAATTTTCACTTCTCATAATTCTTACACAAAATGATAATTCATATTCTGTACTGAAAATCAAATAAACAACAGTTTAATTTTAAGCTACCAAGATTTACTTATCTTCATTTTTAACACAATGAACTGAAAATTTTTGGAATTATAATTCTTACGTACTTATATTTCTTACATGAAATACATTCTTACAAACTTATAATTCTTACATACCATAACAGTTTACATTTACTTCTAATAATTATAACGTTCAAGACGACTTAGAATTGATAATTCAGAATACCCTCTAAAAGATAGAATCTTTAGAAATATTACAATTTTACTCTTCAATTATAGAAGCATAATAGTAGCAAAACTCACAACAATTCACTCTATTAATACAACTTCAAATTCTTAAGATATTATTTAATTATAATTCCTGAATTCAAATTTCTAAATTTATACCTAAATTCTTAAATATATTTTCTTATCTGAAACATAAATATCAATCAACGCATTTGCAAGCTTCAACGAAACCAATATTTGTTAGAAAACATTTACCTGAAGTGACATAAATGACACAATAGAAATACTATAACTAATAACCTCACTGCCTCAATATAAAAAATCCAAGGTACTTACCCGCCTGGACTGTAGAGTTGAAATTCTGATTGAAGCCTGGAACATGAAAGTGTTGAATCTCACAACTTAATTCTTTTATTGGACGCTGAAGGCACATGCACTAAATTACCACACAAACGTATATCACCACACTACACTTTCCGGACACTGATAGTCCTACAACTTAAAGATGCTGAAAATCTTCGGACAATGGCTGTCCCACTAAACTTCAAGCGAATTGAATTTCGGATCCTGGTGGTCCTCTCTTTCACCCGGACTGACGTCTGGAATCTTCTTTAGAAAAACACAAAGCTGAATTTCGGAGCCTGACGGTCCTTTCTTTCTCCCGGACTGACGTCTGGAATTTAAAAACACAGAGCTGAAGTTCGGAGCCTGACGGTCCTCTCTTTCTCCCGGACTGACGTCTGGAATCTTCTTTAGAAATGCGCGGAGTTGAATTTCGGAGCCTGACGGTCCTTTTTTTCACCCGGACTTACGTCTGTATTCTTCTTTGTTGAGCACAAGAGTTCTCGTTCGATGATCAAACTAAAACTGCTTCGTGGATTTTCATCATACCTGCTGCCACCAAATTATTATAGCTGTAACGTTTCCGAGCTTTTATGGAAAAATAGCAAGACAGGATTGTCTTTTTTAAATTTATTTAAAAATCAACAACAAATTCATTCGTGGTTAAATAAATGATGAATAGCGTAAATTGTTACATTGCTATATCTTACAGAAAGGAAGTTTCCCACAGCCTTTTCTGACTACATGTCCATTCAACTCCACTGCTTCGTCTCTTCTCACAAAAGAACAGCGAACAGCCGTGAACAAGTCGGCATCATAAAAGCATTAGGGTATAAAGACCCATTAGCCTTCAGGACATTCTCCCTGGCCGATCGTTTCCACACTGGCTCTAAAAATGAGTTTCTTTAAGTTCGTCCGAAAGAGGAAGTCTCTAATAATAACCAGCTGGTTATTTTCTTAATGATCCATTTGCTGTTACAGTTTGTCACAACAGGAAGGCCATCTTCCTTAACCAATACTAGGGTACCTATTTTCAAATTTGTTCTATCTGACTGCCACTTTGAACGTTGTTGAAGAGTGTTCAAATATTCCCGGTGCCACCGATTCCATATAAGCTGAACACACCTACTAATCTTTTGCCATCTAGAAAGCCTATTTTCATTTACATTGATTAATTCGGGTTCAACGATGGCTGTCATTGGCCTTCCGATGAGAAACTGACGTGGTGTCAAAGCCTCCATATCATTAATGTCTGATGATAATGGAGTTATCGGACGCGAATTTAAAATAGACTCGATTTGTGTTGCTACAGTTAATAGTTCTTCAAATGTTAGTCTTGCGTTGCCTACTGTTCGCGTTAAGAGATATTTTGCGGATTTTATCCCTGCCTCCCACAGCCCACCAAAATTGGGAGTTCGAGGAGGAATAAATTTCCATTGAATTCCTTCTTCGGATAAATAATTAGCTAACCTTTCTTCAGGATGCTTGATTAAATTGTTAAGTTTTTTGCAATTCAGCGTTAGCACCAACTAAGTTTTTTGCGTTGCCGGAAAATATAACTACCATTTCCCCTCTTCTTGAAATGAATCGCTTCAAAGTGGCAATGAAGGCAGTTGTTGTAAGTTCGGATACTAATTCGAAATGTACTGCCTTAGATTAAGAAGCAAACGAATATTGCTAAGTATACCTTATTTAGGATCCCCTTTTTTGTCCCTTATGAAAAAAGGGCCCCCAAAATCTGTGTCAACATAATTAAAAGGGGCACTGGGATTTACGCGTTCTGAAGGTAAAGAACCCATAATTTGTTCAAGTGTAATTGGGTTGTTTTTCCTACAGGTAACGCATTCATGCGTTATTTTTCTGGTTAAATTCCTGCTTGTATTGGCCAGAATTTCTGCCTCACACAACACAACAATGCCTGCGAACCTATATGAAGATATTTTTTATCATAATATTCTACAATTATATTGCTTAACTTACCCTTTGCTAGCAAGATTATTTGATGTTTTTGTGAAAAACTTAGGTTGGCATTTTTTAATCTGCCTGCAACTCTCATTACCTTATTTTTGTCTAAGAAAGGATTCAATGATACTAATTTACTTTTGCAAGAAACTAGGCTTACCTTGCAGTAATACGTGGTATTCTGGATTAAATTCTCGTTTTTGATATTCCCTTATTAGATAATTTTCTGCATAATTTAATTCTTCTGAACTTACCCAATTCGTTCTTTTATGAGGAGAATTTCTTCCCTTTCTTGAATTCCAAACAAACCTGAAAATATAGCTCAAAATACGTAGTAATTTAATATAATTATTACTAATGTTTAAAATGGATTCAATTAAATCATTAGTGTCAATGCATATCAGGGATACGTCAGTCACTTTTCTAAATTCACTAGAAAAGTCTTCTGTTTCTTCTAGATGTTGACGATCAATGTTTTTAGTAGATATGGGGATCTCTTCATCAGGAAACCACCAGAGATCAGCATCACATAGTTTGTCGAATTTTACTCCACGGGAAGCAAGATCCGCCGGATTTTCTTCTGAGCGCACATGATTCCACTGGTAATTCGATGTGAAGTTTTGAATTTTACTCACTCTATTGGCACAAACTGTTTTGAGCAAATGTGGAGAGCTTTGAAGCCATGCCAAGACGATGGTAGAATCTGACCACAAATATGTCTTGCTGATAGTTCAATTCAGGAGATTCACCACCTTTGATACAAGCTGTGATAATAATAAAGCTGCGCAAAGTTCCAATCGCGGCACTGATAACGATTTTAATGGTGCTACCCTTGTTTTACTGCAAAGTAAATTTGAAGATGGATTATCGTTGGTAACACAACGTAAATAAATGGCTGCACCAAAATGCGCGTTCTGAAGCATCACAAAATCCCTGAAGCTCTACTTCAAAATAGTTGTCACATAAAACATATCTATTCACCCTTAACTTGTTTATCGATTGCATAAAAGCGGAGAAATTTTGCCAGTCTTTAATGATGTTTTCAGGTAAGGGTTCATTCCATTCCAGTTTTAACAACCAAAGCCTTTGAATGAAAATCTTAGCCTTGATTATGACTGGTGCGAGTAATCCTAAAGGATCATAAATGCGAGCGATATCCGAAAGAACCGTTCTTTTCGTGTATATGGCCGTTTCCTTGACAGATGACTTAAAATGAAAGCAATCTAATTTTGGGTTCCACCTCAAGCCTAACGTCTTGATGTTCAATTCTTCATTTGAGGTATTGAATGAATATTCGGTATTGTCTCCTGAGCAACGCAGGAGTTCTGGGTGATTAGCGTGCCACTTATGTAGTTCAAAACCACCGCGTGCGAGTAATTCAATCAACTGTGATTGTAGATTCTGAGCCTCCGTCAAGGTATAGGCTCCTGTTAAAACATCATCTACATAAAAATTTCGATGCGCAACTTGTGCTGCTAGCGGGAAGTTTTTGCCTTCATCAATTGCAAGTTGTTTGAATGTCGGTGTTGCAAGATATGGTGCACTGGATGTACCGTAAGTAATAGTGTTTAATCTATAAATCTTAAGTGATTCCCCTTCACTAGATTTCCATAAGATTCTTAACAAGTCTCTTTGATGATCCTTAATTAAGATCTGACGATACATCTTAATTATATCTGCAGTGAAAACGAAATTATGAGTGCGAAATCTACAAATAATATCAATTAGTTCACCTTGAACTATTCCACCGTTTAATAAAATATCGTTTAGAGAAAGTCCACTAATTGTAGCAGAACTTGCATCAAACACCACTTGTAATTTAGTACTAAGTCTATCTGGTCTATCTATATCCCGTGATGAGGCATATAATACGAAAACCCAGCGTTATCTAAATTAGAAATTTCTTCCGAGTGTCCCAATGCTTCGTATTCATTATTTATTTGTTCCTAACAGTTCAAAGAAAACTTCATTTGACAACAAAACATGGATTGGGCCAGGTTTATAAAATTCTGGATCTGCCAATTTAATTGTTCGTAATGCAGTTAGATGCGTAATGTTTAGATGTCTGGCAGGTGTTATGCGTGTTATTTTGGGAACACCATAAAAATCTAAAGTGCGAATGTAACTTCTACCTGCGTTAGCAATCGTTGTGACTACACTTTCTTTTATGTTTATATTAACTCCGTTTAATCCTT